>JAQIWA010001955.1:0-15330 GCA_034693305.1 Eueremaeus valkanovi
GCCCCTCTCCTCTCCTCTCCTCTCCTCTCCTCTCCTCTCCTCTTGAATTGTATTAATATTAGTATTAATGAGATTCATATTTGAGGAGAATTTTTAATTTAAATCGCTGTTTGATTTCGCCAAAACTCTTATCTCAAAAGTTTTTTTTCTTCAATACGTTGGTTAGTCTTTGAGAGAGTTTAATGTGTTATAAAGTGTTGTGTACTGTATAATAAGGTGACCCCAATCTGATAGTTAATGTTTAGCACAAATACTATAATATTTGAGAATATCTATTCTCTACTCCAGAATTAAAATAGTTTCTGAAAAAAAGAAAAATAAATAAATGAAAAACTATTTGAGCAAAGATAAGATTTAGGTTTATCTTTAGCTAGAGATGTGCAGGATTAGTGAATTCAGGGTGGATTTTTGACTTAAATTAATTGGACATTCAGTGATTTTGTAGCAAATTTTGATAAAAATTTTATATTAGCCTAAATGTCATTTAATTGAGTTCATACGCGATTTGAACTACAGTATAGTTATAATACAATATTTCAATTAGTTATCATAAGTGCGGCTCATATTTGTTACCAGGATCATTGATCGAAGTAAAATATTCACATTAAGAGGTAATTGTCCACTCTTAATTTAGTGACCAGTTCAGTCTTTAGGCTCTACTTATGATGAATAATAAGATAAAACCATTTCCTGGGAATAGATTTGAATCAAATATAGAAACTAATCGTTTGTCAGAACCTCTCAAACAATTATCTAATTATCGCTGATTTGTGGACAAAATCTGGTTTTAAATGCAATATATTTTGTAAAAATTGTTTTCATACAAAAGCGACTGTTCTGTCAAAAAAAGTACACTTTCCTGCATATAATTAAAGGAACAGAACTACTCCTGACATTGTTCACTCATTCTGAAGTATGAAGATGAGAGGGGTCAACTATTATTATATTTCTATGACTTCCGAATCTTTAGTTTCTTTTGCGTTTTCCCGCTGTAGTCACTGTTTCAATGCCAGACCTATCGGTACGTATGGATTCAGAGTCTCCATTGCGATAGAAATATAAATACTATAGTTTAAAGCAAGCTCAATTCTATCAGTTGTACTTAGAGGAATAACACGATTAAGATCATTTTGACAAGCTCACATTTATCCAAATTATTATCCAGTTATTAGTAATAATTTATTATACAGACTATTATGATTTAAAACAGTTGAAAAATAATAGTATATTAATACAAAAACTTATTATAAAAATTAAGCAAAAAACTAAAAAACATTTATAACTGATTTAATGGTAAAATAAGTAGAAAATAATTATTGAACGAATCAATTAATTTAATTAATAAAACATAAAAATGTTTTCTTAGAAAACAATTAGTAATAATCGGAGACTATCTTAGAATAACTTCTTTGTGTAAATTATAGATGTGCAGGGAGAGTATAGCTTTTGATCTTGATTAATATTCTTACACACTATTTATAATTGACTTTAGTTATAACTTATAACTGGAGTTACAGATTGTATTGTACTTTAAATGTGGGCACAGTATCTAAATCTAACCGAAATGCAACTAAATCAAGAACAATTCAAGTTAATATGACTGATCAGCTTGATGCGTTAGAAATTTTGCGAACAAGATAATTTTTGATAACAACTTGTTTGTCAGTTTATACTCTCTACTGTAATATAACATAATTAGTATAGAATTGCAAGACATTTCTTCAATTCCAAAATGAGCCAAGGATTTTGAGTAATGGCCATGACCTACCTTGCACATCTCCATCTGACTATCTTTAGTCTAAAAATTGATTTGATCTGTATTTCATGCAAAACAACTTTAATTTTTCTCTTTCTCTTCGATGCAATCAAATCAAGTTTTATATGACTTGAAGCAGACATAGGCAATGGGCGGGTGGGGGGTGGGGTAAAGATAGAGCATAGCCCGGAACATACTAAAAGCGCGTAAAATGACATATTATGTTAAAATGCATGTAAGATCGCACTTCCCATTTTTACCTTGTTAAATTGTAAGAATAATAGCGATGATTATCAAATCATTTACTGAAACATTATAGCTGTGTATATGATATTCGTTGTGCGCATACAATGGGAGCCTATGGGGCAAAATGTCAATTACGGAGTCAATGGAGAAGTACTAATTCAGTTAAAGTACAGTACTGTACTATACTGTACTTGGCTAATTTTGCTCATCACTGGAAAAAATTAATTTTTTCGTTTGAAGGGGGTCGCAGCCAAAATCTGAGGAGGTCCTCCCTCGACCTCCTATTACCAATGCCTAGACTTGAAATAAGATTTTTTTGCGAAACAAGTGTTTCGTCAGTGTTTCAAATGATCAGCCAATGATTACATTCTCTTTTTTATTCATCAAATTCTTGATTCATATAATTAAACGTTTATTTTATTCTCTTATTTCAAAAGATTAATTCAAAAGCGATTTTAAACCTTTAAAAATCTATTATTTAATTATTACTTAGTTTTATACATTATCAGAGCTAAGCAGACCTGACCCTCACAGAGGGAGGGGAGATAAATGTCCCAGAAGCATTAGGGCCATATGCCTATCATACAGTATGTTTCTATAAAGTTTTGGACTCTGACTCATACATACCAAGCTAACAAACTGGAAGAAAAGAGCAATAATTAACGACATAAAAAATGCTAGAGTTTGTGCTTGATACATCTCACTTGTCAATTCGAATGAGACATTGGAAACGTGTGTAAACTATAACTTAATTAAAATCATTAGAACTGTAACTAATGATACTTTTCAATAAAGATTTGTTTAAATTGGGTTAAATTTAAAACTGTTCGGTCAAGTCGTGTCCAATTTAGTGCCTTTCAAAGCCCACCTCTGATATTGGAGTAAATGTTAATTTAAACCAACTTTAACCTTGAGTATCAAAGAGTAGTTCAAATGTTTTAATTTAATCAACAATTTTAAACATTTTTTAATTAACATTATATAAGCGTTTAGACAAAAAATGTAAGAAATGATTATATCGTTTGAAAACATTTTAAGAATATTTATACCATTTTTTAAACGTCTGGACATATATTTGAATTTCAAGTTTGACTTTTAAAACATTTATTTATAATATTATAAACATTTTAACAGACATTCCATTGGGGGTACTCTACTGTATATCATATACACTTAGACTAAATGGCTGTCCATTATTGTACAGTTAATTTCAAAATTCCTTTTTAGCTGTAAATTATAAAATATCCTTGATTGTGATCACTTTAGTATCTTTACTTAATTATTGTTAATACTACAGTCAGTTAGTACTACCTAATGTACGCTACAGTACTGACCCGAGACAGTTTTCAATTAGTCAACAATATTACAATATATAATCTTCATTGGTCAGGTATAGGTACAGGTATATCACGACCTCGGTGGACAGACACGTGACCTGTGTTCTTAAGTGAGTCTACTATACTTGCTAAAATATAAATATCTAATACTAATATTCGATTTACCCTGGTTTCAGTAGCAAAGATAGAAGATTAAAAAATAGACCCGGTGCTCATATTGTTCTTATGCGGTACGGGTTGAACAAGACGTTTAAATTATTCTGTACTCTTCATCGGATATATTATATCTGATAAGTGCTGTGGAGAGGAAAGGCAGTACTGCATAAATATATACCCGAAACGGCATTTCTGAAATATCTACTGAAAGCTGCATTCTGTTTGTTTCACCTTGATAGTATTCATTTTCCTTACTCAACATTGAATTCTTTCGTTTATAGAATTTCTGCAGTTTCTGTACAAAAATGAGCCCGAGTTCACACCCGCTTATGAGATGCCAATCATTTTTTTTAAAAACAATTCTTAAGTGAAGTTAACTTATTATATGAAGTCATACCCGTATACAGTACAGCAAAATCGGCAGTCATTGACCTCACTATCGAAACACTACTGTAAGGAATAAACGAACAGATATTTAGTTAAAGTTTTGTGAATTAAATAACTACAGAATAACTTATTTTATTACTTATTCTACAACTTGTTATCAAAACATTTGTTTTTATTCACAACTTTTTTAGTTTAAAGAAAAATAATTCTAAAAATAATTTTAAAAATAATTCTTAACATAATTCTGAACATTCTTTTGTAATGCAAATTGAATTTTATTATTTAATATTCAATTTCTCAATTAGTATTCATTCAGATGGGTATGAAGTGAATGAAATGGAGAAACGAGTGAATAAACAGAATTGCTATGAGAAGTGAATGGACTCGTATTGGCTCATAGTGTATGGACTCGTATGGCCCGTAAGATAAAAGTTATCATTAATGCTAATGGATTTGATGCGCAAACTTATCGTACAAATAAATGTTTAGGAATACTGTGAGCATAAGGTCTATAAACATCTTTTAGTTGGGATCGTGTCGTGCATTACAGTACTAACAAACAAACTAAAAACAAATCTTATTCAGCAGTGTTTGACCGATATTTAGTTCATTATCGTTGACCGGAGACCAAACAAATGTGTATTTTTCTCTATAAGGAGAGGCTTTTCACTCATTCATTACATATTTATACTATATTTATATACAAATAGCTTAGAAATGAAATTATAATTTACAATACTTTACGATATTTTTATTACAACAGTATTGTTAGTATAATATAATACGAGTAATAATTTTAGATTTATTAATGATTGAAATAAATTAGAAAAATTGGGTGTTTTCTCATATTGTTAACCATATCTTAAACAATACGCTGAATAAAAATCTTTTTATAATCCAATTAATTTCGTAAAAAGAAAACTTTATTTTTGTTATTCATTTTTATTCTTTGGCATTAAATATGAGAATAATAGGGATTTCCAAACATTATAATGTAATTTCAATGCAAAGCCTTGACTCTGCTCTTTAGGATCATTTATTTATTAGAAAAACAAGAGATTATTTGCATTTGCATGGCTCATATGTTCAATATTTTCAATACAATCGATGGCTTTGATAATTGGGATTTCAATAAAAATAAATAAAAAACTATTAAATAATATTGAAATTCGAAAAATAACGTAAAGAATGTTAAAAATTAATATAAACAGGAAATAATAAGAGAGTAATAAACTGGAAAATTGCAGCAATAAATTATTTGAACTTGTTAAGTATATCAGCCATAGACTCAGCCATTTAGTGAGCAAGAAGTTATGGAAACATAGGGACAGACATGTTTCGTATTTATCATTATATGGTTCCTAAAGCGCTTTTATCTATAACTCGATACTCAGGTACTAATGCTATTAATCATCGAAATTCGCCGTAAAAGGGATGGTATCACTTGTGTGTATGTAATTGTGTGCCACTAATTATTTGCATCCAATTCTGTATATTCAGCGCATCTTCTTATTCAATAAGTTGTAATTCCGGTCAATACTAGTAATTGTGTTTAGTATTGCTTGAGTTAAGGATCAAATGAATTGAAAGGAGTGAACCTATTTGTCAATTCCTGACTCAACTCTTTTTTCTCTATATTTAACTATCACTTAACTGAACATTCGGATCGTTCAGAACTCTTAACTTTGTTTTTTATTCAGCAAAAACCCTTTGCTTACCCTTTGCTTACATATTCATGAGAACAACAAAATTAGATTTTCTTTTTCTAATTCAATGATTTTCTATATTATAATATTCAACAAATAAATTAAGTTTAAATGCTTTTCCAAATTTTGAAGGTCTCATGAATTCAAGTGATTTAATTTGAATTTAAGTTCTTTTAACTTGAAATACAGCCGAGAATACAAACAATTGGAATAAAAAATAAGTTTACCGTAAGTTGATATACAGTATGCATATCCTATGTGTGCAATGTGGCCAACAATTACAGTTAGTCTCAAACCATTATAATCTCAATGACAATGTGAATCACGAATAAGTTTTGTTGTATTCATTCACTTATTATCCTATCATTTCATCTTTGAATGTCTGATTAGTTTTCAAAAGAATGTTATTTAAAGTTAATTAACTTTAAAATTTGCTTTTTATGTCTGAAAAATTCTGTATTTATTAATTAAAATGAAATAAAAAATAATTTTACACAATATTCGACAAATGATCTGAATGGAAGTCAAGCCTAAAGCTCAACTTGAGCATGGCAGGTTCAGTCATGAACTTTATTCTTAGCGCAAAACTTGTTCAGAAATGTTTGACCTGAGATGTGAAGTGGTTTTTATTATTCTTAATAGACTATACAGACTATACAGACTATATATGCGATGCTTTTACATATCATTATTTAATTTTATTGGAACAACAATTATTCAAATAAAGCTTTTTTTACTTATTTTTATAATCTTTTATACAATAACTAATGATTTTTTGTTGTTATATAACATTGTAATCTCATATGAAAATTAGTCTTATTATGTCTTATAATTTGAGTTTGGCTTTAGGCCCCTATACTCGGCCTGTAGTTGGGCTGCAGAAGAGTTGAACTGAACTTGAGATCGGAATATAGAGAATATGCAGTTTATTGCTTATAATAATGAGGTTGGACTGAATTAATCGATTGAATGCGCCTTTTTGTCCCAGCCCAACTTTCCAATTAATATTCACATTTGATTTCCCATTTAAATCATACAATCAATTGGCATCAATATCAGTATCAATATCAGTATCAAAATCAGTATCAAAATCAATATCAATATCAATACTATTTGCTGTCAAACATTTCAAACATTTTCTATCTCTCAGACCCTTTGCTTCGATCGAAGCTTTCATTTAAAACTAATTAAAGACTATTCAACAAAACAAAAATCAAAATTATAATTAGAAAAATAAAATTAAGAGAATATTAAATCTAATTCTGAAAACTGGTTAATAAATTATTAGAAAAAATATATGAATTTAATCCGAACGGCATTACATGTCTTCCAGAAATTTCTTTCGATATTAAACTCTTATGAATAATAAATTGAGTTTTTGCTAATTCTAAAAAATAAATGTATATAATATATAATATATAATATAAACCCGTTTTTTCTAAATAGAATTCTTTAGATTTGATATTATTTCATAATTAATTTCTGGTCACTTAATGAGAGCTCATTTTTAAGATCATTTTTGTTTATTTATTTGTGATTTGAACTGTAATTAATATATAATATATTTAATGATAAGAAATAGTTTGAAAGTAATTATAAATTGTTTTAATGATTATTATATTATACATAAAAAAATTGTATTCACAAGAATATCGATTAGAAATGAATATTTTTGACACTATTGTAACAATAACTGAATTAAAGAATTTTGTTTCTGAATATCGATTGTAAACTATAATAATTACTTCCTTTTCTTAAACACGTTTCACAAAACCTTTATTAAACTAATGTACCTTTAAATTGAAAATTTATCGAAAGTCATTTGAGGAATAATTCAGAGCCCAATCAAATAACTTTTTAGCAAAATAATGGTCTGAATGGTCTGCAGTGCATATATGAATCAAATGATTAAAATCTATGAAATATAAGTCAATTTATCAATATTTAAGATATATTACGGGTATATTCTTTTCAGGTTCTTGTCTAAAATGTATGCTGGAACATTTTTTTTGAAAGGGTTCTAAGTTATGATATAATTCTAAATTAACATTGCTTTCAGGTATGCAAACTCAGAGAACATTAGACTACAGACTACTGTAACAGTACAGTATACTGATTATGGGATGCCATTCCAATATATAAGAGCATGAAATAACATTAATTATACCTGGACTACCTATTTAAAAGATGACAGCGATCCGATTGAATCGACATTCATTCAAACAAATTCATCTTTTCTTCTCAAATAAGATCTATTTCTAGTGGAATACAGATTCAGAATTAGAGCATTGAATCTATTAATGGTTTCTAATTTATAAGGATTTATAAGAATTTATACCGGGTAAGAATTTATATGGATTAGTTATAAATAATCAGAAAGAGACAGTACACATTCTTATAACATCCTTGGTACTATAGTCCAAATTAGTCAGCAACAGGTAATTATTTTACAATAAAATCTAATCCTTTGGATCTTATGCACGAATACATCGAAACATTTATTCCGGAAATCAATTAATTTTTATTGAAAATTCACACTAAAAACCAGATATAAAAATGATTACTATATTATCCCAAATATGTGTAATTTTTTGAGTCAATTTTTCTGATCAATCACTTATACTATAAGTCTTATAGAGTCGTAACTTATTCTGGATAAAAGCTAAAAACTTTTAGAGCCATTTTGGTCATAGAGTTGGCTCACAAACTCTTATCTAGTTTTCACTCCTTTCCTATTCATATAAGTGTTTTTTCCTGTTTTTATTGAAACTAAAAATTCAATAAATATATTCCGAATCAAACACTGCAATAGACGACGACATTTGAAGTAAGTTTATGTTCATTTGCACCCAACAAATGCAGATCTGTGTTGGCTGTATCTGAAAACATCTTCCTACTATTGATATGAAGTCTTACAACACAGAGAGCACTGACCCTTTTTAGGTCGTTGCCGATCAGCTCTTTGATTTAGATAATGTTTTACCCATAGAGTACTTATAAAGTGAAACAAAAAGAGCAAAACTGTTAAACAGTTGTTCCACTCTTTCCCTATAATAGTACTACTATTCGAGAAAGTCTTATCAATTTGACGCTACAGTACTTTATTTAAAAATAAAAAAATAAATACAAACTATAAATACAAGAATCCTTGAATGAAGTGATTCAGCCAAAGAAAGTGTGCAGAGAGTGCCAACTGTACCAGAATATTATTGAATGACTATTGAATAAGTAGTACAATTGACTAACAGTTAGGGTATATATTGTATATTGTGAATGACAACCGAATAGAGCCTAATGGTGAGTTGCCTAACTTGTGTGCATTAAAGCTAGAGTTAGAAAATTTCGACTATAAAAACAATCAAAAGGCTTATGCTTACTTGTTAGGCTTAATCACATGCTTGACTCTATTCGACTGTCACTCACAATAGCAGAGTGACATCCAATACAATAGTTTGCAATTTGTGTCTAAGAAAGAGCGCATTCATTGGCAACAATACGATTGAGAAGACCCGCAAATATAAGTATTATTTATTTGCACTCATTTTGATTTAGACTTTTATTGTATATTTATTTATAATGAACTCAATAATACATAAATTTATTTAAATAAACAAATAAATATCCAGAAGAGTTTATCGAACAAATGTCATTGTTCCATTTGTCAATTGGAAAGCTGTGAAAATATAGACATTTGACGGACTCATTGCTATTTTCCTAATAACATCAAATCCAAACAATAGACAGAATCAACAAAAGCACTCATAAGTTATTTATTATTATTTTTAAGACAACTACTCATAAACTTTTATTTATTGAATCAATAAAAAAATAGTTGTTTGTATGGAATCAATAAATAATTAGCCAAAAGCGCAACTCTTCTACTCTTATGAGTTAGTGCTGTAATTGTAGTAATTCTGGTCTAAACTCAGGAATAATAATAAGAATACAATAAATAGAACATCGATTGCAGGACTCAGCCATCGCTTCCTACTGTAGGAACTGTAGGAACAGCTCTCGAATGCACCTGAAATACACCTGTAGTCGCAAAGTGGCAAATGTGCTCATCCAGACTCAGTGAGACACCAGAGCTCGAGTTAGAAAAGCTGAGACACACTAAACAGCTCTGGTCTTTAGGTCATCGGCTATTAGGTCAGCAGTATTTTAAGTATACCTAATCTTACGACCACTTGTGTGAGTGTGGAGTACTTCTAGTACTTCTAGTGCTCGTACGGCTCTGTGCTGTGTGTGTGTGTCTGATAGGAAAGCTGTTTAGAGCTGATGGCACCGCTTGTGTGCACTGTATTCACTGTATTGAGTATACTGTACTGTACTGTACACTCTAATGTGTAATGTGCAGATTGTGCTGCATATAGAGTGATCATCCATTGCTGCCATTTGATCAGATCAAGACTGCAATCAACTTCTGCAACAAGTGCTGCGATGGCTGAGAACATGCGTAACACAGGCTTAGCCTCATTCGGATCGACCAAAACCTGAATATCCTTTTGGTATATCAGTTGTGATGCAGACAAACAGCGATAGAACGAAAGGAACGCAATTAGAAGCACAACTGTATGGCTGTATAGCAGACACTGTAAGCCAGTTATGCTCTCTTATAACGTTTGCATCATTTTCTGCCCTTTTCTACTCAAATATTATCAGTGCTATAAACATCAGTTCCAGAAAATACGATTGATTTGATGCACATAACCAGATCAGTCATCAATGAAGTTAATAACTAATACGACCAGTGATTCGACAAAACAATTATTTCAGTTCCTTATCGTTATAAACATTTTGTCATTTATTAACACTTTTTAGAAGTTATTCTTCAGTTCTCCTATTGATTCAGTGCTCGACTGACGAGTGAGTTGACCATAAAGTTGTGACAATCAATATAATTAATAGATTAATAGAATATAATATATTAAATGATAATATATTCGACAATATTGTAATTTTATTATTAAAAGTTTGTTTCTTTCAATAATTGTTTTCCGGTTCATTCAAATCGACTTATCTTTAAGCCATTAATCGTTTGCTTCAAAACTCCTAAACTTATTGAGAAGAATAAGAATTTGGAGTCAAATAATCTGTGCTTTTCAGAGGAATGAAGACTGAATGGGAATATTAGCCATAAATATAAATAATAATAGTTTTGAATCATATGTTCTAAACATATCTCAGAACCGATGAATCAGTCATTGAATGTTTCGGAAACGCAAACAATTAAACCCGAATTAAATGTAAACGAAATTTTAGACGATTTGCTCTATCGGTCGTCTAAACCGAACCCAAACCGCGAAATACTGGTCGCGACGAGTGTTAGCCATAAAAGCTGTAATAACAGCAATAGGTCACAGAGCCGACAAAGACATCCGGCGCTGCTGTTGCCGGCCAGCACTGCCATCACTGGCATCAGTCACACAGCACTTTCGCCGCTAAGAAATAATAATAATAATAATAACAATTCTGTTGCTGTAGTGGTGTCGGGCCGACAGAAGAGCAGCCAGTATTGGAACCAATACCCGAGTGAGTCTGAGTTCGACACAACACGAATCGACAGTTACTTAAATGCATTGAATTTGAGTCGAAGACATCGCAGCCAAAAGTCTTCGACCAAACAGAATGTCAAACACGTCCGGTCCCGGTCTGTGGACACAACACTGAGCCGATTGCGTATGTCTATACACAAACCGGTCAACTCGTTCTTCAACGCAATTACATCGCCTTCTGGTGCCAAACAGTTCGTCAGTTCGTCCAACAGTTCTCAAAGCGCCGCCAATTCGAGCAAAAGTCAAACAACTCGTAACGCATTAGTGACCCGATCAGAGTCTCTCAACTCAGAGGGCTCTTCCATATCCGGCGAAAGCGGTTGCTGTGAATTCAATTCAGCCATTAGTCATCCGGCAAAGTCTGTGCTCAAGAAGACTACTGCCGCCAATACTGTCCAACTCGGACCGGGAAAGAAAAATGTGACCTTTAGTGCATTCGCTACCATTCAGGTTATGGAGGGATAACCACTGCATAACCACTGCTTTCCACTAATATATGAAAATTCTTTCCTTTAAGTAATTCTTAATTCGCTTTCAAGTAATAACTAAATCGTATCGATATATGAGTTGAGTTGCAGTAGAAATGCGAACAAAAAAAGAGATCATTTCCCCTAAATGTGATTCAAATGAATCTTATTATTAATATTGAATATAAATATAAATAATATAATAATTACTGTAAAAAACTTATAGAACTTAATACAAAGTGATATGTTTTATATAAATTGTTGTATTCATGTAATTAAATAAAATCAATAATTTTCAAATATATACACTATTTATATATATATTCATCACTTTTGAAAACATTTATTACAATAATTGGGTTATTAATGAATATTTGTGTTGTTTACACAATTCTTTCATTTCGTGATATAGTTAGAGAAGATTTTCAATTTTACTCAGAAATTACCCGTTATTTGATCGTAGTTTAAAAAATATTTTAGTAGTCTTTACCAAAAAATGATCTTGTTTAATTATATAGGAATTACTTAGAAATTGAGGTTTATATAAGTTATTACAGTATTTGTATTGCTATTATCACAAGATATTATATAAGACTATATATACTTATTATTTGTTTATTGATTGGAAATCACGTCTATGTGAATGTGAAATAATAGCAATTGAATAGTAATAGCAATTCTAACATCAGTATAGTCTTAACGTCGATCGCATAATGTGTATATTTATAGTAACGATCACTTCTTCATATTTTCATAATTATTTGATAACTAGTTATTTGAGAGAAATGTTAGTTCTTTGGCATTTAACGGCTATCTCAACCTAATTTCCAGGTCTGACCTCAGCTCAGAAACTCATTTTTGGATTATAATTTGAGCCATGCATTTTTGCATTGTTATGATTTTTTCATTCAAAATAATGTATTGTAGAAAATATATCGTATTTTTATTTCTATACTTGAGTCCACAAATTGATACCTAGCCGTCAAAATTGGTGTTTTTAGACTACATTGAGAATACAGTATAAATCAAAATATCAAATTGATTGCTACCGGATTGTAAACCATAATAAATATGAACTTTTATTACTTCGAAGATTTAGAAAAATATTTAATACTGTATTCAATTTGAAGAAAGACTACTTCTGTAGCAGAATAACTGTGAAAAGACTGAACGAACCAAAAAAGTAGAGTTCATTCAATTTACTGTATACTGAATAATGAATTGCTTTTATTGCTATTCATTTGATTCAATGCTTTTTAGGCCAATTCTGACTGAAATAATGCAAATTCTTTATGAAATGTCATTTTAAAGTCAATTTTTAAAATATTTAATGAAAACATTTACTGTTGAAACTGTACGGTAGGAATGGTTAATAAAAAGATCATTTATTTGTCTTGCATAACCTAGCATTGTTTTAAGCAGTGATGCTTATCATACAATTAATTGAACTTTTGAAATGCCAGTACAGTACACTGGTAGTTTTTCTGTGCCATAATGTCTTGGTTACAAATTGTTCCTAAACTTTCTCTCAATTGATTTCACCATAAATTAGCTCTTTTTCAGCCTTAAGTCAAGCATTTATTTCGAAAACATTTAATTAAAATGAATGTAATTTTATTTGATTTTATAGGAGAAAAGAGAATAATTCACTTATTCACTGATCATTACCATTAAAATTAAGGATTATTTAATTTTTTTAACGACTATTTAATATGCGAATCATGTGTTTTTGGACAAAGTGTGCCAAATCAGGTAAAGTATATTACTGTATGAGTACAGTATATGGACTTCAAATAAGAGCCAATAATTCTCTGCATAAATATTACCAAAACTTTAACAAAAATTATTCTAAATTTTTGTTTTGTCTATGAATTTAATTTCATTGAGAAAATTGATTTTGAAAAATAGTGTTTAAACAGAATTAATTGGAAATAAGAATTGAATCCAAAGTAAATATACTTAATATAAATATATTGCAAAATGAGAGTGAATTGAATACAATTATTTGAGAACACGTTCTTCAAGAGAATGTCAACATTTGTGCCATCAGTTTAAATGTGTTAATACTTAATGCGATATCAATTTGATTTCTATACACAACTAATACGAGTAGTAAAAAGTCAGATACAAATCACTTATAGCCTCGATTCAAGAGTCCGTTTTCATTTGACCCCTCATCGAGACCTGACTAATGATTTTCCGCAGTCTTAGGGCATTGCTCTTGAATGCCAGTCCGACCATTCAATTGCCTGCTGAGTGACCTATAAAGCAAAAGTGAATCCAATATTTTAATATTCATATTAAACAGATTAATATTACTCCATATTATATAGCATTACTTCTCACTTATGTTTGTTTTATTGCTTTTTCAATATCACATAATTGTATCATTAGATTCATAATCAATATAATTAACATTCGTTTAACACTTTCTTTGCGAACAATAAGCTTTGTTTACAACCATTACTTCAGCAGTCAGTCAGTCAGTCAGTCATTCCCATTGAATTCTTACACTCTTTTCCATATATTTGGCGACAATTTATTCTAAATTAACAGATAATTCAATTCATAGCCAATAAACCAATCTTAGCCTAATTAAGCCCAACTAATGTAAGTCATCATTATATCTATATCTCATCACATGTGTACTAGAATTTCAAAAACAATAATTCTTATCTCATTCCTTATACTCTCTTAAATCTTCTTTACAGCACATCCACTATTCGGATGAATTTTAACTTTAATTAATTCATATTTATTCCCATTTTTTTTACTCAATTAAGCGGAAGAAATAAAATCATTAAAAATAACTAATTATCTAATATTTCCAACAGTTTTATTAATTTTTGAGATTCAGAGTTGGCCAGATCAGACTACAGTATTTCTCCACATTTACCCAGTACGCATTGAGATGAAGCAGCTATCAGGTTCAATTGGTGCAAATTCATATATATCCGACTAATCTGTTATTTTATAACCATTCCAACACTCTCTATGACCATGATGATTTGAAACAAAAATTCAGAATTTGTCACATAGACTGGACATCTCTGAAGCCGAACAAAACTTATTAACTGTATATTTGAGGGAATAGTTTAGAAAGAGTTGAGAAATATTTTTATAAGTCATACAAAGAATGCTGTCTTTGCCATAAAATTGTAGCAATGCTTATATGAATACATGTATTGTATTATTAAGTGATTCACCGCATCATAAGAATACCAATGGAGTCGAACTGATTTATTTAAAGTTAGAGTTTTTGTTGTTTTGCTTCGCTATAAATGTCTGAGTCTTTCAATCAGTCAATCAGTTCATATGCGAGTGCACTGAAACCGATGTCTTTCCTCTCATTCGAATCAAAACTTCATTAAAACCATTTTGGCCTCAATTTATATCTCACCTGAAGTTATATAATATTTATATTTTATTTTCAAACATCATATAAGATCGCAAGAGAGTCATCCGAATCGCTTTAAGACAATTACCTTAAACTGATAGCAATTTTTCTTAACTAACAAGTCAGGTGCTAGTATATGTGTGTCGGAGTTTTCTGATTTTCTCTTTTGCAATTTATCACCTAGGACTTATGTATTGTATATATAAATTTGTAGCTGCGGATGGGCATTGTAACGGGTAGAAATGGCACCTGGTCAAAACTGCAATTCTAGTTTTTTCATGTTTTGTGTTGCTTAGGATTCAAATAACCCTAACATTGCATAT
>JAQIWA010001956.1:0-15319 GCA_034693305.1 Eueremaeus valkanovi
CGCATCAATGTTGTACTCACTGGAACTGTTGGAGCAATACTTGCAGTCCATAACAATCTCGATTGTCATACATAAGAACTGAGGGTTTGAATGACTCATGAAGTCATGGATGGCTTTTTCTCTTAACAAGTTATCTATTATTAGCTGAAGTGCCGAACATTATCTTAAAATATCAATGGATTAGAAGTATTGAAACAATACTATACTGTAATGCGATTACTATTAGAGTCGCATTGAATTGCATTTCCAATTCATAACTCATTTTTAGTTCATTAGACTTGTGTTACGATATCATTGAAAAATGAAATGATTGAACCCTGGACTAGATTATAAGTTAGGATCTAATAACTGTGCCATAGTCAAGAGAGACTGTATGGCAGCACCTTCTCTAGTGTACCTGCAATTGCTGCTGCCATTCCCATTAATACATTGCATTTCTTTTATTAGAGTATTAGCTCTATAGCTATAGCTATAGCTATGGACTATAATAGCGTCGGTTGAGTGTGAGTTAGGCTGAGCTCAGTCTTAACTCTGTACTAACTCACAGCTCGACTTAGCTGAGCATGAATTGCATGAATGAAACTGAATGCTTCACTTCCCTCATATATAACGTTTGCTACCAGTTCTTCAGTTCTTCACTTTTTTCTGCACTTTATTTCCACGAAATTAATCAGAGAATCAGAGTTCACGTCTCAGTCTTAGTTCACGTCTTAGTCTTAGTTCTTACAAATTGTTCGTACGCTTACATACACTCAAATTGAAACTCTCAAACTTTTTCTATTCAGGTAAACCTTGTCGCGACTCTGACCGCAAAATTCTTTCTCTCGAGGTTTTGGCCAATTTCTGCCATTATTTCAATTGCATTCAATGAACTTTTAATTCATTCAATAAGACTGAAACCATTTATTTTTCTATACAATCGCTGACTAATTCCACCTTTTGTTTGATTGACTTTTTTTTACAAAATATTATTAGCATTAGATTCGAAAATAATAATAATATCGTATAAATTGAGTCTTTATTGACCAAAAAAGCTAAGTTATTAGCAGTTTTAGGAACACCAGGGCTATAATACTCTGTATACTCTACACCAATTTCTGTGTCGCCAATTCAGTCGAGTGATTAAGTGCTGTAATATTTAGCTCTGTTTTCTACACTATCTGATTCAGCTTTCTCTCTCTCTCTCTCTCTCTCTCTCTCTCTCCCCCTCTCCCTCCCTCTCCCTCTCCCTCCCTCTCCCTCTCTCTCTCTCTCTCTCCCTCCCTCTCCCATTGTAAATGAGTGAGAGAGCGATATAATGATCAGCAAAAGTTTGTGTCCCTCTTTAGCACAAGAATGCATGTTCTCTCACATGTTCTGTAGCCGTTTTACTGTTGATGTCCTCTTCCTTCTGCTGATTACTTAATCGATATCCTTCTCATTCTTCTCTGTGGTGTTGAAGTTTGAACACAAAAAGTTTCGGCCCTTATTTGTGCCACAACTAAAAGTTGGTCAAAACATATCACAACTACTTCTATAGGCAGAGAATATTGGAGTTGAGTTAAGTCGAGATTTTTCCTCTGCTCTGGTCGTCAGTGTTTGTAAACTTCCCTAATTCTGTCTGTTCTCTCCTTTTCGTGCACTTTATTCTAGTTGTCGTCGTTTTCTTATTTGTGTCTTCACTCGCAATCCTTGTTCATATTGAGAGTAGCACTGGTTGTCAATGCGGGCACTTTTCGCATTAGAATATGTTTAAGGACTAATTTGCTTTCACTCGACTAATTACAAACGCAAAACTTTAGATCAAAACTAATTTTTTGCTTTCTATCTAATATAAGGGCAAAACGCTTACGACTGGAGAGGGCTGTGATGTGAGTGAACAGCATTTCTTCGCTCATCAATAATTAGTTTGATTACTCGCAACTGTTCTCAAGAACTTATTAGGTCTTAGAGATAGGCCAACAAAGATGTGACAAATATTCACATCTATTCTGTTCTTCAATTAATAGAGCTTTCGTTCATTGCGTTCATCAAAGTCTTAGTCATCAGATGCGAGCGATTTTGCATAACTTATTATCTCTTCTACAGACGTATGTTTAGGCATATAAAACATTAAACTCTCAACTGTTTAGTCTTTTTTCAATTAATTTGTGCCAAATCTCGTTATAATTGAATTGCGGACTCAATTCCTGACTTCTCAGTCTCGGCGCGCATCCAATTGCCGATCAATAGCTTTATTAAAAAATGAGTCGAAATGTATGCAATGTATGCACTGTTTAATTGTAAGCACAAATGTTTGCCCATTCGAATCCATGTGCGACTCATGTTAGCTCATGTGGCTCCTGGTTCACTTCGGCTTTGACTTCACTCCAATCAATATTCTCAGCCAAGCCATGACATCCATGTGCCTTATCCTCATTTCATTTTATTTATTTGCAATTCTTTACGAAACCACTGATTCCTTACTCGTCTGAAAGCACTTCAACGATATTTAGTCTTAATTTTTACTTTTTCAGACATCAATACAATCAATAATTGCCGTATAATATACTCAATAAACCTTCAATAGCCTTATTGACCTTAACTGCCCCGACTCAATTGCTTGACAAGGGTTTGTGCTTTCAATAAATAGTTTTGTTGTGTTTTCCTATTTTATTATTGAAGAGAATATTATGAAAAGTTAATGACATGACTACCAAAACTACCAAAACTTCATCATTTTTTTAATAGTATTAATTCATTTGCAATCAAACAAAACTAATTTGAACTTAATTTTGTAAAATACAAACCGAAGCCCAATGGGGTCAGATTACAACCAAAGTGGGTCCTTCCGCCAAAATACTTGATCTAGCACCAACCTCAAAGCTCAGAGAATTTTATTTGTAAATTCTGCTAATTTGTGCAAGCTCGCTTTATCATCTACTGTATTATAAAGTGTATCAATATTTCTAAATTTTCCTCATTTTTCAAAAATTATTATTAAAACAAAAAAGATTTTTAACTCACTTGAACTGAATATGGCTGCTGTCTATTTGCTGGCAGTCCAGCGTCAAATGATTGGACAGAAAAGTCAGAATTGCTTCTTGCAACAATCCTTGATTATTCCTGTTTTAGTACTAAATTATACTTCTATTGTCTTTCATATAATTATTGATCATCTCTTGTATGCAATGTTTGCGTTTAAAAGTTAAAAATCTTATAAGTTTTGGGTTTTGTTTAGTAAAGTGTTTAATATTTTGTATTGATATTAAAGTTTCTAATATTTGATGTAACTGTCTGTCAATGACTTTGCGCGGGTGTTCAGAGCAATGATGCTGTTGTTGGTGTTATGTAATTCAAATAGAGGTCATGAGAGAGGTTAGACATTTGTGAACAACTTTTAGAGAACAATCTTTTTAGTGTGAGCTCTGATGAGCTCCAGGTTTACTGAGACCAATAGATCTTCAACTTCTTCCTCAGCGGGGTATTAATGATTTATTGTTAGAGTGGATACACAGCAGAAAAGACCAAACAATAAGAGATGTTCACATCTGAGACAAGACATGCAAATCAGGACTCAATACTCAATTTGTTAACTGTTTTAAAACTCAAATTTTCGATACAACTCCAGCTCCTGAGCCCAACTAAAACTCTTCTCCTTGACCTCCATTAATGCTATCCATTAAACAGTTGGCTCAGTTGGCTCGTGAGGGTCTCTACTCTAATATAATCATTCTGACGACCCTTCTGTGGGAAACACAAATATTTGATTCCTTTTCCAATCTCTGTTTGATTAAGAGAAGCATTGGATTCAGAATAAAGCCATCACTCTATCTCTTGTTGGCCAGTGATGTGCATTTCCTACACTGCAGTACATTTATACTGTACTATCAAATCTTAAAATCATTCCAATACTCAACTCTACATTACTTTTCATTCATTACAACCCAAACAAACTTTAAAAAATGAATTCGTTATATATTATTCGTTACTTTGTTCAACAGTTCACGTAAATCCAATTTATGCCCTGGTAGTACTCTGTGCAGAGGAATGCATAGCCCTTATACCTCATCATTTAAAGACAGCAGTTGGTTGAGCTTGTACATATAACATGAAAAATTATGAAAAGAAATTTCAATTATAAGCCATAATTTGTAAAATAAAAGTTAGACCAAAGTTGCGCTCGAGATGTGCCGCAATTGAATCCTCATTTTGACACAACATTACAATTATATCATTTTGTTTCGTTGACTAGTTTTCAGTGGCACTGATCTGTGCAGACACGCAATCCACTAGATTTGCATCGAGAAGATCGCAAATATTCAAACAATGCATAAAAAACTTATAGTAAAAAGTCTTACAAAAGTATTTATACAAACTTTTTGTAGTCTTATTCGTAACAGAACTTCAATTCATGATTTTTTTCAATGATCGAGACTATCGTACGATCGAAAAGCCTGAGGCCTTTTGAAGAAGTTTTCTGAAGGTTTAAAAGTATGGATATTGTAGTCATCATTGAAGACAGGGTCCACTTCTCCATATAAGTCATACAGTGCTGGCAATACATCACAGCATAGATTGCTATTATATGTTCACTATTTCGGATATAATTCACATTTTATTTGCTATGTATTCAATACAACTATTTTCTAGTGGAACTGATAGCTTATGGAGCCTCTAATTAGGCTACTAGACTCAGCCGGAAACTCATTTTGATCCCGGTCTGTATCAATAATAATGTGGTAAAAATTACTTTGAAGTATGTGATTGATTCCGTCCGAATCTACTCTTATTTGATGGTAAAGTACTCTAATTCTAGAGTCGATCTATGAGTTGCTTCCATTCCTTCCAAATCTTGCCGTTCGCTTCATTCCATTCCTGTCCATACTCTGGTCTCTCTCTCTCTCTCTCTCTCTCTCTCTCTCTCTCTCTCTCTCTCTCTCTCTCTCGTGCTGCTCATTCGGTACAGTTCTGTGTGGGGCCTATTTTTTTTAAGGACCCACTGCGTCCCGCAAATTGCAACAGTGATGGATCATCTATTGCTTATACAGAATAAGATGTGCTTCACTTCTGCTTCACTTCTGCTTAAATTCATTGCATAAATAAATTTCTTTTTTCTATGATTGTTCGCATTAGGGATGTTCAGACTCCATCAACTCATGAAGCAGTGTGTGGGCAGGGGGGGTCAACTTTCATATGAAATTTGAAGTATATAAGTTATGCTATAATGTACCATGTTAACCATATATTTCTCGTTTGATCCAGTTCTTTTATACTTCTTATTGCTGCTTCAAACTCATGAAATATTAATATTTGGCCGAGCGTTCTTCCAAACAATACCCCATTCCTGCACATCTTGGGTGTATGTAATGCCAATACTTTCTCACAGCTCTGTTATCATAATTCACTTGATTTTCATTCATTTTATTCGTCATTTTTATCACTTCTTGACTAAAACGGATCATTTATGTAAGGGTTCATTCCATTAGTCGTTTAATTTTTAAAATTTTTTTAATTAAAAAAATAGTTTAAAATTATTTCCTTAACTGATTAAAAACTGCATGCCTTATGTCGATTGACCAAGATTAGAATCAATACTCGATTTGTATAAATTCATATCAATTGAAACTGTCATCAGTTTTAAAAAATTTGTATATCATTTGATTGAATCGAATGAAAAAATATTTGAAAATCTGATAATATAGTGGATTAGGAATAGTATAATAGATTATGGAAAGACATTTACCCATTACCCTGAAGTCTTAGCCATTACCCTGAAGTCTTACCCATTAAGATTTGTAAACTTAGTTATAATTTGTTATTTTTTTGAATATAACTTATAAAAAATGATTACTTAGTAGTGAATGAAAGTATAATATTGTTGTGGAGTATATACACCGTAAATATGATTACAGTTAATATCAGGTTTTCATCAGAAGGAGGGGGAGCTATAGTGTGCTTGCATTGCTCGCATCGGTCTTTGCCTGAGAAGATGTTTGAGAAGAATGTCAGTCTGTGCCGCCTGTGGTGGGAAGCAAAGTGAGCCCAATTGGCGATTGCTCATGTATGGCATGGCATGGCATAACAGTGTGCCTGAACAGTAGAACAGAACTGAACAGAACAGTACTGCAGAGTAGAACAGAAAGCTTTTTCTTTGCTTTCTTGACTCATCCAAATATGCATCGCCAGCACTGATAGCAATGCATACAAACCAAACAGAATCGGAGTTTCCATTAGTTTTGCGTTGATTTCTGTGCTTTCTATTAATCTGTATTGCATTGTATTGACCAACCATTGCATTGACAATCGGTCTCTTCATTCCTGTGCTCTAACTCTATTATAATGTGATATAAGATTTTGGATTTAAGTCTTAGACTTGCAATCCCTGTGTTGTGTTGAATGAGTGGCAACAGTGGTCAGTTGCGGTGCGATGTTGGGACCGATTGGACCCATTCCGATGCATAACCCTGTGTTGAATTCTCACCTGGTTGACAACAGTTCTGCTCACGATTATGACAACTTAGCGTTCAGTGTTCCCCACCTTTACTACAGTCGACATATTAAACAAGAGATTGTCAGTGAAAGTGATAGCCACTCAGGGGTGACACAGAACTGTCCCTTTCCTTTCTTTAATAAGAGCCGAATGTCTTATGACTCGAACAGATTTCTAAATCCTTCTACAAATTCCATGTATTCAGTGAAGGTGTGCTCCTCTTTACGATTTCTCACTGCCTGTGCCATTCATTTAGGCTAAGCTAATATAAGACCGATTTTATTGCCGTTTGACTCAATCTAATGGACTTATTCTTACACAGAAAGCAGCTCTGGTCTGGCCCGGGGCTCCAGACGGCGGAGTTCATGGTAAAGCCGGTGCTGGTATTGTCGGCATCAGTGGTGGTGGAGGTGTTAACTCATCACTGGTTAATTCACCCCCTGTCTCAGGTGCCGCTTCTGGTCGTCCTGTTTCTCCCAACTCAGGTCTCGTGCATTGGGTCTCCGTAATGGCCGATCACGCACACGTACCCAGTCCTGCACATATGGCCAGTCAGCACGTGGACAGTGCGGCCGTTCACTATATGTGGAACGGAGGCATTGAGGTATGGATTGCTTTCATTGCATTTGTTTCGTATGAATCTATTGACAGCGCTATTAGAGGTTAAGCTATACTGTAATCAGTCGTAAGAATGTATTGTATTATATAATACTGTAATACATAATACAGTTCTTTAAAAGTTATGACTGATTTGTTTAACGTATTATTTATTAGTTATTAATATATAATATTCTCCGCAATTGAATACTCTCTCAAAATTTAATTGGCCTTTAATGACAAGAGTGCGTGTCTTCAATGCCAGTCAACCACTGCTAACAAAGATATTTTCTGTTGCGAACCCATTATTTCAAAGCTAAGATCCGCGATCTTTAGCCACATATCATAAATCTTCGGATCGTTTGCCTCTTTTTCTGCAATTGTTGGCAAAAATCGCATTCAATGACAACGATTCAGTCATTCAGTCGCACTGTTATTCCAATTTCAACTTTGCTCCAGCACTGACCTCATCACCTCATCTTATCTTCTTTTATACTTTGGGCGCACAACAGACCCAACGCTTTTCAAATTCTATTCAAACTTGTATTTTCACACGACGAAGATGCGTTCAGCTCATACAGTACAGTACAGCAGTACAGTACTCAGCATTAGCCCTCTCCCTCTCTCTCTCTGTATGTTGTGATCACCGGTAATATTATAGCAATTCAAACACCAATACACCAATGGATTGGTTTCGTCAATAATATTCAGACATTAGCCGACAAAAGGAGAGAACAGATTACGCGATATTAAATGAAATGATTTTCTATTTATCAAAACTTACATTTGATTTGTTGAACAAATCTAAAACCGCATTAAATGACTTAAAGATCACTTTTATAATATATTTAGTTATTCATTAAATGTCTTATTAAACCTTTGGCTGAATCGTACAGTACTTATCAATCAATTTATTTGAATATGATTTGAATGTTTAGTCTTCAAAAGCATTTCTCTAACCATTAAAATATATATTTATTTCAAACTTAATATAAAATATAAAAATTATTAGCTTTGAGTAATTTTTTATTATTACCTGTATTTGAATTTCAATGCTTTTTCTTCTCTAATAAGACCAGAACTTAATTAATTCATTTGTGAGAGTGTTTCGAATATTGAATGAATTATTGAATAAATTTTAAAAATCATTTGATTTTTATTCAAAGATTCTGTGCTCTAATGAATCGAAAGAATACAAATCACTTTCAGATTTAATAATTATCCGATTTTCCAAATACTACTTTCCTAACAGGAAAACCTTGGATGTGATCCAAAAGTATAATCGACTATGAATTCGATAAACTATGGAACTTTGATAAGCTTGCTAACTTTTAATTATATTTGACTCTGAATTGTTATAAAAATAAACTAAAATTCTAGTGACTGTTGACAATCGGCAGCAAATTTTGTATGAAATGCAAACTTAATGAACGGCTTTACTAACCAATAAAAACTAAAAGAATAATAAGTAGAGTCCGGACGCTTAGTCAATCAAAAAGCGCGCGGATCAATTTGATAATTAGACTAGTGTTTGATAAAGTCATATCAATTGAATAAAAAGCACTCAAATAATGCGTAAATCAATTCGATTATTCAACTCGAGTCACCACAATTTGCTAACTATCAAATTGACCTGGTCAAGGTGAGGTATTTTGCTAATTTCAAAACTCAGGGGGATTATTTTGTCTATGCCCCTCCACATCACCAATACATACAGTATATTAATTTGCAGTATATTTTTATCATCCAGTTCCATACGCTTTATAATTATTACATAAGTTATAAATGAATTTCAAATCATATCATTTGCTTCACTGCTGAGACTTACGAAACATTCAAAATAATACTAACAATAATGAGAACATTATTTAATAAAAAAATTATCTTTAATTACAGAAAATGTCAGAAAATCACAACAATTCTGCAAATAAAGGTATGTTTTGTTTTGAATATTTATTAGATACTTAAAAGCAGAGCCAGGTAAAACGCTCAGCCTAGCCGTGCATATGAGTCTGGTGTAATCATAACAAACAAAAGGGGAGTAGCACATCAACTCTATAGGTAGCAGGTTAACTTTCAAACGCAGTTCAAATGACATTTTTGTGTTGAAAAAAACACTGTTTGAACTTGGAACTTTCCATTTGAAACCGCATACTTGAAGTGTGTTGAAAGTTAACCTGCTAACTATTGAGCTAATGTACTACTCCCCTTTTGTTTGTTATGATTACACCAGACTCATATGCACAGTTAGGCTGAACGGGTTTACTGGATTTGCTTATAACCTTGTTGGTTTTTAAATCGAATCCTCATATATTTGACTATTTTTGAAAACTTTCTAAGTTTACTTTTGCCTGAAGCCTGACCCGGGCTATCTGACACATGCTTTGATCAGAAATCATAAAAATTCATAAATCTTTTGTTTGAACTTTTTTTGTTTGAATTGTTTTTATGTCTATTATTCCAAACAAGTGCTAAAAATGACTGAATTCTAAATAAAAGTTACTTAACTTGGATTTCTCGAAAGGTATAGCAGATGATTGAATTGCATAAACAGCCCAAACAGCCAAGGCAACTTAAGTTATTATAGCTATGCATCAAAAGCTAAGATTTCAAATTTGATTTTTATAAATGTGAAAAAATTAATTAAAAAAGCGCTCATTTTTTAAATATTTTTCTGTCAAAAGTATGTTATTTTCACTTTATTTCTCCGGCAATGAATTCTATTCGATATTCGGGTCATTTTTAAAAATACACTCATTTTTGAATTTCTATTAATACTTATCTTTTATAAAAGAATTGCCAAAAAGTTTTGTTTGTAATAAACTTGCACCTTTTTAATGATGTAATTTATTCAATATTTTCTGTCAAATTTTTTCATTAAATATTTCCAAAAATAAATGAAAATTATAAGAAAAAATTACCCACTTCTCAATTGAATACATTGATCCGATTTTGACAATTAGTATTATATTTCACAGAGAAATCGACTTCAAGTAAAGCAACTATTATTGAATACATTAATAAAAGGAAAAACTTTCTGCAATTTTCGCCATAAAATACAATTTATTCAATAATAATAGTCAAGTTTGTGCAAAATAGTGTGCGTTCACACTTCTCATAGACATTTTTGGCAGTCAGCTCATACTGAATAGAAATGGAAAACTTTTCCAAAAAATCAGTAACAAATAGAAATAGTATTGACAAACAAAAGACTATTTTGTATTTATATGAGTGACGAGCAAAAGATGAATTGTCATTCATTTACTCAAACATTATATTATATTTGTTCTGTGTTATACAATGGGTATATTATGGGGCTGATCGTAAATTACGGAGTCAAGGGAGAGATACTTGGCTAATTTTGTTCGTCACTAGTTATAAAGAATGTAAAACTGCACAAATTATTTG
This sequence comes from Eueremaeus valkanovi, assembly GCA_034693305.1. Classification (NCBI taxonomy): domain Eukaryota; kingdom Metazoa; phylum Arthropoda; class Arachnida; order Sarcoptiformes; family Eremaeidae; genus Eueremaeus; species Eueremaeus valkanovi. The sequence continues at coordinate 10,457 of JAQIWA010001956.1, forward strand.
TCTTAATCTCTGCCTTCAATTTCTGGTCATATTATTCGTGTATGCGTTTAGTATGTATTCCAATGCACAGCAATAAAGCGAATATGAGCGAGGTTGAATTTTTAAGCCCTAAACTATCAAAAACTATAATAATACGGAAGAGTTAGTCAGCAATGAAAAAAATAAGTTCAATACTAAATGTTTAGAATTATTAGTTAAATAATGCAAACGTAGAACAAATGTTATAAATAATCGATAAAATTGTCATATCTTGTTTGAAGAATTCAACTTGGTGAACTTGTTCAAATCAGCCATCACTATAAGCAACGCAATACAATTTTATTGCTTGATTGAAAAAAGGCCAGGCTGCTGATGGCAATATTATTAAAATTTAGTTATAAATAATTTTGATGACTGTTGAGCCAAACATTATCAAGTTTAAATATAGTTGAATATCTAAAAGAAAGATCAGATTTAGTTGAGCTTTTCATTAATTTATTACTATCAAGACGTCTCTGTAATCGCCGTTTTTATCAAACATATAATTGAGTTCTTGTTATATATATTCATATATTTTCAAAAATACTATTTATTTATCTTTTTTATGTCAAACCACTAAAAGTAGATATTTTAAAAAATAGATTCCTTGAATGGACCCGGGGTGGGCATTATTGCTTGTATAATACAATGTAATACTTGTCTATGAATTAAATTATTAAGAATACTGTAGTCTTCTATCAGCAGTAAAACAGAGAACAAATTCTCTGCATTTCATTCAATGTATTTTAAATTCTCTTTTCTTTCGCTCTGTTCTGGAAATCAAGGAATAGTTAGTTAGTCTGATGAGTGCACAGAGCAGTGAATACGTTAGTGCTTTCGTGAATGCGTCGCTTCAGTATGTAAAGGGTTGTGTAGTTGTGTGTATGTGCCAGTGTGTGTATGTGTGTGTGTGATGTGCGAGAGAAAGGGTTGCATATATTGGATGAGGCAAAGGGTTATATGGGGTGGCAATCGAAAGTACTCGCATGTATTGCAGTACAGTATGTATAGACAGTATGTATGGTATTATTCTCTGCACTTTCGCATTAGTACTACAGTATAGAGAAGCCGAGGATAATGTGAGTGCAAGACTACAACCCTTTGGTTCGCAATTCGCATGTCTACGAGTCTATGACTGGATTCAAAGGGGTAACAATCAGTTAGGGATCTGAATCTAATTACGCAATGGAAGCCAAGTTTAAACTTTACAGTTATTCTACACTCTGTTTACAATTTTTTAATTATTTTTATTTCTATTTCAATCGTATTATTATCGCTTGAATTCAATCTCATATTTACACAAAATATTATAACAAATGAAAAAATAAAATTAAAAATTGATTAAAATTTAAATAAATATAAAAATGAAATGGATTTCAAAACTGAAATGATTGCTGAATAGGTAGAGAACGGGTTAGTTTGGATAAGCGATTGATGTGGTTGTGTTTGAATGAGTTGTTGTGAGCAAAAACAAAACAGGACTGAGACTACACTACTCTTACCCGTGTTATCAGTGCTATCAATGACATTATCAAAAGAAAGTTTCGTTTCTTAGCATTTATTTTCTTCAATGCATTTAATATTTGGTAAGATTTGCGCTTCAAAGCCAAGCGTTGCAGAGCCTGTGCTAATACAGCCAACAGAGCTAACAGTGCTAACAGTGCTAACACTTAGTGATTATGACGACGTCCTTGGCTCTATTCCTACCCAACCCTTTGAGCACTTCTGACTGAGTTCTGTTCAGTTCTGTTCTGCCATAACTGCAAACTGAAAGCTACTTTACAATGACTAGAATACTGTGCCTGTGCTGGGAGTTGCCAGTAGTGCCGATAGCAGTGATAGCAGTGCCGATCACTTCACTCTACGTCACTTATTCTGTACGCAAACAATGATTTTTTGTCTCAACCGACCATTGCTTCTGGTCTTTGTGTACTAGTGGTCAGTCCAGTGCTCACCCTTTGTTGCCGGAAGAGTCAGGTATTGAGTAACGTATTGAGTCGCGACTCATACACACAAGTATTACTATCAGTGCTATTCTCGTCTGTCTCTACTTCTGCAGTCAGTCCTTCTTTCCTCTGCTTATTTCAATGCTCGCACCAATTGATGCTATTTTAAGCGCACATACACTCTATTCCTTCCATTCTTTCCGCTCTCTCTCTTCTTTCTCTCTCTCACTCTCCCGCACATTACCTCTGGCTCTCCCAGACCTGCAGCCACTTTCGTTACATAACTAAGAATATTATCATTTTATTGCTTTTCTTTGCTTTTCTTACACTTTGCTAACTCTCTGCTACCTGTGCTCAACGGTTGTGCATTGAATATTGGTTCAGATCAATGCTTAATCGCCTATAGAATCAATGCTTGTGTTCAATGTGTTCGCAGTCCTCAGTCCTCATGAGTGGTGTTTGAGCCCAACTCATACACATTAACTCTACCACTACTGCAGGTGTTCTTCCAATGAGTCTCTGTTACCAGTGTTTCATTTGCTGCCAAAATGATGGATCTTAAAGAGAGCTCAATTAATGCCACATTTAGCTCCGGTAGCTGTGCTGCTGTCGCCAATCTAGAACTAAATCAGCGCCAGAATGTATCCAATAGTAGTGCCACTCAAATACAGAGCGCAAACACAGCCACCGCTACACCTGTGATATCACTGTTCAAACTGAAGAATTTTCTATATCAGCCCAAATTCAAGTCTCTTATGACTTCTGATGGTAAGGACAGTTCAGTTGACCACCACTTCTTGTGTCCGTTCTCTCCCTCTCTATTAGCCAATAATTATATTAATCATTATTTCTCAACATTTACTCAACAATTCATTGATATTCATATCAATTATTATGTCATGACTTGATTTGATTGCTTAACACTAACTGATAATAAGCTCATATATCGTATCAACACTTAACCAGTTTTGTGTATAATCTGTAGATTCTTATCGTTTTAATTGTTTTATTGATTTTAAACATTTTTAATATAATATACAAAATAAGAATCATTTATGCATTCATTGTTCACAACTGAATCCAAAGCCAAGCCTACGCTTACGAACCCAATTGAGTATCGATTGTTTCAATTCTTGCATTTAGGGCCCAACAACAACAATGTAGATGAGGCTCGTTCTGGGTCTGGAGGCTTAGACTCATCGCCATCACTGCATCACAATCTCTATGGAAGTCATGCCAGCGGTGGTAATCGCACCAACACCAACAACAGTCGACCGCCTTCGCCATCCGGGCAGCAAATGCTGGTTGTGCCCCAACCTGTCAAGTCTTCAAATACTCTTTCCAGTGCTCCCACCACTAATGGCACCGGCAGAAAATACCAGTGCAAGATGTGTCCTCAAGTAAGTCTGATTTTTCTCAATGCATGTCTCAATTATAAGCCTAACAAAGGCTTAACAACTGAATAGAGAGTTACTATTGTTGTCAGTATTGTTTAAAATATACTTTTTGTCTCAATTATTAACTATTATTATTGGCCTTTCATAGCAATAGTCTAGACTCTAGACTACAGTAGTGTATAATACAGTATAATTGAATTTGATCCTGGTTCAAATATTTGAAAATAATTCCACTTTTTGTTCTATGTGTGCGTTTTAATGACCTGTCATATTAATCAATATTAAACAAAAGTATCCCACACTGTCTCGTCAAACACATAATTTTCTTTTTTGTAATTATTATAAGACATGTGTTTTAAATGTTTTTCTGTATTATAACTAACCCAGAAGTCAGAAGTTTTCGATACAACCAATCAAGCCCTTTGAGCAGAATTTAAAAAATAGAGTTTACCTAAACTTCTAAAATCTTAATAATACGGTTCGTATCTGTAATTTTGATGACAGACACCATTAAATTGCATATAAATACAGTACGAGTTCGGAATCAAGTCTGCAGACTCATGACCCTTCTACTTTCTATATGATGATTGATTTTGTTTTGTGTCATAGTATCTGGGTAATGCTTAAATATCTTAGAAGATCAATTAACTCAATTTATATTCAGATAATTTTTGTTAAGTTTGATAACAAGATCTTAATATTCCTCTCGTTTTCAAATGAAGATATTTTTTTAAAATTACCTATTTTTGGGTTTTTCTGCGATCATCTGAAAGTAAAACCTAAATGTCCTCGGATTTCAATTTGAAAAATAATTATTTTCAATAATCAAAAATAAAAATAAGTTAATATAAAACTAATCGGTATATTATATTTCGGTTACAGTATTATTCAAAAGGAAGTCTCAGTTTTATGAATTCAATTGACTCAATTCAGACAATCAAGATTGATCAAGATAATCTACTTTACTAACGAATATAGAATTTTTAGATTTACTGCTAATCTAACATAAAAAGAGGTAAAATATGACTGTGAATGAGGTTTCTATAATTTAGTCTCTATTGAACAAGCCTGGTCATTAGTGATCATTTATTATACAGAACTATTGGGTAGAACCGACCAAATAATATAACAGAGATGCGGAAGATTGGCCGACACAACATACGGAGGGTATATGACATTATAAAGACTTTTGGAGCTGGATCAAAAAGTCTTAGAATTGAGGTCACTTTTCTTTGCCAACTCATTGGGAACCAAGGGTTATTTTCGAACATAGGCTATATTTAATCCAGAAGACCCTCTTGCGCATCTTTGTTGCAAATTTGACCGAAAACTTAATTAATATTGAATTTTGTAATTTTATATCTTTTGCTAATTATTGGAACCATTTGTGAGAATTAATCTGCGCTTCTCTGTAGACGATTCTACTACAGTCATGTCAATAAACGAGGAACATGCTTATATGAAGCTGGAGCCTAAACCTGATGAAAAAATTTAATGAAAAT
>JAQIWA010001957.1:0-15318 GCA_034693305.1 Eueremaeus valkanovi
ATTTAATGGCCAGAATGGGAATGTATGCTAAGAAACCTTCGATTTAATAATAAATATGAAAAGAGAGCCGCAATTCGACGGCTTTTATAAAAAAAATTATTTTTCAATTTTTTTATTCTGTATTTCTTATTGAAAGCAATCATTACTTTTCATAATAGAATCGAAATTATAACTCAAAATAATATACATTTACTCCCATTAAGAAAGTTAATGAAAAACGACTTTCGAGTTCTTATACCTCTGAATGTAAGGGTATTTTTATGAACGAGTTATCCGAATAACGAGTTTTATTAATTTAAGACAACATTTACGCAATCGATATATTAGTTATGCATTTGAATACGAATTATATGTTTTTGTAAAAAATTGTATTATAATTGAATACCTTTACAGTGAGAGCATAGCTGTCGGAGAGAAGTAGAAAAAAATATAACAATATCTTACCCTTGAATTAGAAAATTATGATTACAAAAGTTGCAGAGATGTGGCGATAAGAGTGGAGAATAAATTATATAATTAAAAACTTCTCTGGTGGTTCTCTGGTGGTTCTCTTCCACTCTTAAAGTCTTAAAATTCTAAGAAAAATAAAAACAAAAAAATAGTTTTTCGTATAGTTTTAATACGAATAGAAAAACAGTATTTTATTTTATATTTGAATTTCGAAACAAATTATTTGAGACACAAAACCAGTCGTTTCGCTAAAAATCAAAGATTGATTGCACACTAAAATCAAAGGATTTAAACTAAAAAGTCTGAACTGAACAGAACTGAACCGAATACTGTATAACAAAAATAAGTAAACGATTTATATTAAAAATAGTTTTTAGTAAAGAAGACTATTTTTTATGGCAATTCATAAAAAATCCCTCCAAGGGAAAATATTGATCTATGTTAATTTGTTATTGATCTTTGTTATTAAGGTTTATAAGTCTAGACATCGACCAAAAAAATCATAAAATGATGTTTTATTAATTATGAACTATTATTAATAAAATGGACCTTTTTAATTAAAGTTATCCAAAAGATCAAACAATTACACCTGGATTGAATTATTAGCAAATCATACGAGATGTAACCTTGTTATAAACCCTCCCAGGACTGAATGCAATAGACTGTTGCAGGTTATAATATTGCAGTCAATATACTGCACAGGTACGTCAACTTTTTCAATGATAAGGGAAAATACTGATTGAAAACATCAATACAAGTCAGGCATAAATATTGATAGCTTTCCATATCCTAAAGCCTAATAAAATAAAACATTTTAATTAAAAAATTTCATACATTTATAAATTGCATAAAAAATGAGATAAAGATTAAAGAAATAGATTTATATAAACGAAAGAAAATTAAGTCAAATATATATAATTGCAATGAAATAGATATTGAAAATGAATTGAAACGATAAGCGAATTGATTGCGTGCGAAAAATAGTTGGAATAGTTTTTTATATAATCTCTATAATAGAGAAAATAAATATAAAAAATTGTTGTTATTATTGAGAAAACTTTTTTGCTCTCTATATAAATAAGAGAACAGTTTTATTCTCTCTCTTCTATCCGATGATTATTCTTAACCTTCAATCGCAAGAGAAGGAGAAAAATCTTTTTTCGATAAAAAAAAGTTTATTCGACTCACAAATCGTGTCATAAAATTAATCTGTTTTTTCTAAAAATATAAAATAAATTTTTTGCCTTAATTTATAATTTAAGAAAACATTCATATATTCTCTGTTCGTATGACAGCTGAAGATAGAAATGAAGTAAAAAAATTAAATTTAAAAATTATAATTCATTTTGCTTTTAGTACAGCAATTGTTTTTGAACATAAAATTTTGTTCTCCACTTAAGAGCAATTTTTTCTGTATTTTTTCCAGGATTTAATCGGAATTTATTTTTCTTACTTAAGATATGTTTTAATCGATGGAAAAAATAAAGATTAGAAATAATTGATATGAGTTTTTGGTTCTCATCTTCACATGTCGTTTGAATTTTAAGTTTGGGAAAAGTTTTTTATTATTATTTTATTTGTTATTTTGTTTTGACTCAAAAAAATAAAATTGATATAAAGATGAAAAAAATAATACTTAAATAAAATTAGAGAAAAACCTTATGAAATAAAAGACAAAAATTAAGTGACTTATGAAACACAGAGAGAGATAGCTCTGCAAAGACGGCACTAATTCAACAAAAATCCAAATCAGATAAAAAAGATATTTTTAAATCAAAAGTTAATAACATTTTCCGTTCGTTTCGTTCAGAAGTTATTTTCTGCAAAATCTGAGCAAAAGATAAAGTGAAAAATAATTACTGTACCTGATTGTGTCTGAAAGTAAAAGTTGGCTTTTATTGATGATCTCTCTCTCTCTCTCTCTCTCTCTCTCTCTCTCTCCCTCCCCAACACTAACCATCAAATTATACAACTTATAAATTATAACTTTTTCTCTAAGTCTTAGAGTCTGATAGTTCGAAGAACCGATGAATTAATGAGATATTTTGGGCGAAATGTATCTGACATTTAACTCATTCCCAAATCAAATAAAGTAATATAAAAATACAATAATATAAATCCAAACGAATTATTCAAGTCTGAGCTCCAAACTTGAATTGAGTTAAAAAAGATAATAGTTTTGAAATTTTTTTTCTATAATATTATCTGTGATTTAATTATTTAATTGCTTTATCAGTTGATTATTCGTTTACTCATCCGATCAATCATTGCAATAGAATTTCAATTAAAACTAAACTAAAATATTAAAGCAATACTTAAGAGGAAAACACAAGAATTTATCTTTAATTAAAATTATCATTAAATTTAATCGTAATTATTATTATTATTATTTGAGTCATACGTCTTATAATTTGAAAAAAATACAAAATTAGTTAATATTCTTAGAAAATAAGCCGAAAACTTAAGATAAGACTTCAGTAATACTCTAGATATGAACAAGAATTAGCATTTGGATGAGTTCATGTTTGAACGAGTTTCAAAACTTTCCTAATGACCTTCCACGTTTATTTATTTGTTTTGTTATTTTATCAAGATCATTGTATGCCCAGGGAGCATTCATGCGTTCTAGTATAATTTTTATCAGCAAGAATGACATTGATTAATTATTATGATTCTAATTATGAAATATTGCTAACATTTTTCCCAAAATTATCATTCGATTCAGATATTATCCCACAATAAGAGCGGCTAATATGAGAATGTATTTTCCAGAGAGGGGGGGATTTTAGGAATGAATCTTCGTCAAATTGTCTTTCCCAAAAATTCATAAGTAGCACAAATATCAATTTATGCTATAATCAAGGTATTTTCAAAAACTTTAAGGGTGATATTATGATACATTATTAACATTTGAGGGTAACATAGAGGGGAGCTTAGAATCACTGCAATAGTTGAATGAATGATAAAATTCAAGTGAAATATTCGAAAAGATTTTCAGTAAAATTAACTCAAAAATTAATGTTTTGATTATTTGTTGACGACTGTCCAGGTTTGGTTAGGTTTTGTTTGAACAAGTAGTTTATTAATAAAGCAACCAGGACATAGGACACAACTATGGACACGTGAATAGACTTAAGTGGGGATTATTTTTCAGACCTCTTGAGTGACTAATAGGAGTTTAAAGAACTAATAGAGAGAATGAATGACAGAATAAATAATATCTAAATTTTTTAGAGAAAAGATAAATAATTAATGTAATGTAAAAGTCATTCAACAGTTTGATATACAATCTGTTTAAGTATAAAACTGTATTATATTTAATACTGAAGATTCTTAACATTTAGAACAGGTTTAGCAGCACTTTCTGGACATATCGTACGATATCTTGGTTTTGATGGAACTGTCGGCCTCTGCTCAAGAAGTTTGTGTCGGAGTCTCTAAAATATAAAATATGATTGAATGACACTTAAGAATAAACGACAAATTATTTATAAAGAATTATTAATTTGACGTAAAATAGAGAGAAAGAGAGGGAAGACTTGAAATATTGTATACTATTTGTAAGATTCGATGTTCTCTTCAGTTAAAGAATACATAATTCATAATATGAACGAAGTTCTCGAATAGCTCTCAGAATAAAAAACTACTTTTACTTACAGTATGTTAACTAAATTGTATGAATTATGAATAAATGCATTTAAATTAATCAAAGATAGCTTTTATGGCATTACATATTACAACACCATATGATAGCCATATGATAGCTATGATAGTGCTGTACTATACTGTATTGTACTGTACAGTGTACTACTGTAATAGCCAGTACAGATATTCATAAAGAATAGACTTATCTTTATTTTCAGTCATATATTTCAATTCATATCACTTGTAATTATAATGCATTAACACTTACACAGAATCTAACATTAATTGACTTTTTTCCGGCTAATGGTCTAAATATAGATACAGTGTATTTGAATTATATGATTATGTCTTTTAACACAAGATATTATTATTTTGGATAAATTTAAAAATTATTCATGAATTGCAAGAGTCATCGGAACTGAGGACCAGAATAACAATAAAATTAATGATAGGATAGACAACTGATGTGTTGTTTTCGTTTATATAAATAATAACTTTCATAATAAAGCTGTTAATCATTGAATCGAACAGTTATTCATCGAATTTACTTATATTTAATATTTGTTTCAGTTCTGTCTCTCAAAGAGGAGAATATGTTTCGTTAGCCTAATGTCCAATAAAAGGATAACTTAATTGAAGACTGAAATTGAGTTCAATTAATGTTAGATTGATGTAGATTTCAGTCCATTACTCAACTCATCTCTCATTCTCTACAGAATAACAAACAATTTGTGCTCAAAATTATTTATCAATCGATTCTTAAATGATTAATGACTTTGCGATACAGATATACAGACTATAAAAATAAAGATATTCTTTGTTTTGTTTTCAAAACACTCTTTATCTTTGAAAATATAATTATTTTTTTGACAAAAGAAGAGATAATTCAAAATTTAAATTTTAAAGTAAACTTTGAAATAAAGTAAAATTCAGACAAAAAAACTAAAAATAAGCAAAAGAAAAGAGTTTTCTGTTATTATGAAAGTTAGCTTAAGTTATATAAATTGTTATTTTGTTTTATTGCTTTATTTGCAACATTTAATTGAACTGAAATGCATTGCAATCCATGCAATCAAATGGAAAAAAAAGAAAGAAAAATAAAGAAAAGCTTTGATCAAAAAGAGAAAGAAAATTATAAATAACTAAAAGAAAAAATATAAGAAAACAAAAATAAAATTCTTTAAAAAAGAGATAAAAGAGTCGCTTAAAAATCAATTCTTTTGCTTAATTCAGTATATACTGAGTATTTAAAATAATTTTTGATTAGATTTGCAAAAATAGTTTCCAATGTTTTTAAATTAAGGGTTTGTAACAGATGTACAGCACATACAGTAGACAGTGTAAGAGAAGTGTAGAGTAAAGATCTGTCGGTCTATTGAATTGAATTTTCTCTCTTTTTTTGTGAAGTAATTCCGTTTAATGAAAATACATTACAGGTATTCAATAATAGATTTGAGGCCCGATTTCACGGAATGGGCTGTAATTCATTAAGAAGACAGTAATTACAAAACTAGAAAGGCCTGAGCCCTGAGCCCAATAGCACGCTATGTTCCACTTTGGAGCTGAAACTAAAAGAGCAGCACAAAAAACAGCAGCTGTTTGGCACAGAGCAGAAAACGACCAGAGCACAGAGCACACAGACCAAACAGACCAACACACTATTAAGTACTACACATACAGCACAAAACTGCATGTTTACCATTCGGACCATCGCTAGAGTCAAATAAAATGCCTGTAATAACAGCACAGAATGTTTGCCTAATGTGTCTGATATTACATAGTATTTGATATTTCCTTTAAAAATAAAGTTCAAAACATAAACCAACTTCTCTTTAAAAACCATTTGTCTCGCGCGCGACCGACGCAACAGAACTTATAAATAAAATATTAGACCTTTAAGTATACATAAGAAGAGCAGTCAATGATATCCTTAAAGAATATGAGTTTTATTTTAATAGTTTCTTATATTATATTAAATTTGAGTTAACTTCGGACAGACTTTTGTTAAGTTGAGGTCAAACTCCTAGTGCATTGATTTTTATAGCCATAGATAATACTTTTAGAGCTCTTGGATTTTTATTGCACTCATACTGTGAGATCCAGTGCTCAGTGTCTGCCTTATTCTGATATGAGTTCTTTGGCAAAGGTGTTGCACACAATATACAAACCAAATCAATCTAAAGCTCGTATACTGTATACGCACAGACAGACTATACAGTCTATACAGTCTGTACAGTCAAAACAGTCCATTATTTTTTGGAAGACAACGAAAAAGTTATTATTTTTTGTCAGAAAAGTCTAAATCTTGAATAATGATTGTGAATCCCAATGAAACTTATATTTCTGACTCCTATACCAAATGGTTGGTAAACAGAAAACTTATATAAAAACTATACTATATTTTGCATTAAGAAAATAAAACTTTAGATAAATTGTATAAAAAATAGCTCTAATTATAAAACGAGTGGAAGTGATTATAATGTCGTTTGCAAAACAAGAAGAGTTTTTTTTATAGCCTTTTATACATATCTGTTGATATTCTTTAAGCTTCCAGAAGAGGTCTAAAAGTAATAAAACAGAATTTGTTTCATTCGTTTCAGTCGTTTATTTCTTTGAGTACATTCATTCATATACAGTACTAGAAATATCTTTATACATAATAAACATATATTTCCATAAAAAATGATTTGAATTCCAAAAGCATAGAAACAGAAATTTTCAAAATATATTTATAACAGAAATTCTTTCAATAATAAAAATTTTCTCACAGACAGAGAGAGAAATCCAAATGCAAACACATGTTTGGGTTGTGTTGGCATTGAATTATAAATTAAATGTTTGTTTCTATCCGTTAATAATTTTAATGTATGTTATCTACAGATTGATGAGGGCTTTAATAAACTGTAGGTATTAATCAAAAAAAGTATATCAAAACGGCTTATACTTATAATTTGCAGCAAAAATAAAAAACTAGAGAAGAGGAGAGAAGAGAGAGAAAAAATAAATACAAAATTAAAGATCGAAACTGCGATTTGCTTTAAGCAATTTCAAGCAATATATTTGTGTATTAATAATACACTCATATCAAGAGTGAGAGCGTATTAATAATTTTCTCTATGTTTTTATCGCATAACAAAATTCATCGTTTGATTTATGGAAAAGAATTTTCGCTTTCATTTAGGTTTTCATAAATTTCTAGCAAACCTTAGAAAACAAATTAATAATGAATTTAATAATTTTTAGTGTGAATAATGAGAATCGAAAAGTGAAAATATATATAAAAAATATGTTATTATATGTTAGTGTAGTAATAGTCTAGTGTTTTGTTTGGCCCTCATCTCTCTCTGCCCCTCAAATACAGTCGAATGCTGTTTATGTATATCCTGTTTAAAGCAGAAAATTCAAAGCGCATTACAACTGCAATATTTTATCTTGTATACAAACTGTGCACAGGTAATTTAATTTTTATTAACCATTCCTTCTCTAAGTTATTCCCCTTTTTTGTAATATAAGATATGGTTAAGAATTGACTTTAAATGAATGTAAAATTACTTAAATATTCATATGGAATGTTGAGGAAGGAAGGAAAGGAGGGAAAGGTATTTTGCAAAATACATAATAGCACAGGTTATTCAGATCAATCAAATGCATTGTCTATATGTTCATGCTCATTTATATTCAATACAGATATTTTAAAACCTAAAGAATTTCTTCCAAACCTTAAAAAGGAAGTCAGAAAATAGTAAACGTTTTTATGGAAACAATATTTGATAGCTTTATATGAAAAAAGTCTGGATTTGTGTAAATATTTAATAACAAAAAATAGGATTTAATTAATCAGTAAATTAAATAAAATCAGTAAATATGACCCATGTTCTAGAATTGCTTTAATTAACATTAGAGTTAACTTATTCTATATTTTAAATATTATTATGGGTTCGCAACAAATAGTGTCGACTGTATTAATACAGTAACAGTGGATAATATAATAGTACCCCATATTTTTGGTTGTGCTGCCTCTCGTCCTCTGACTGATATCCGGAACTAATACAGTGAAAACTGTGTTCCAGAGCATAGTTTGTGCTTTCGGTTTCATTGAATTGGTGTACAAAATATGAGGCCATCCGTGAAAACTACAATTTTTTTAATGGAAAAAAATATATAAAATATTTTATATGTCTTCTTAACATACAATAAATATTTCCAAAAATAGGTAATAGACGTGAATTTGAGAGAAAAATATTCTTCTAATTGTATGTTAGGAAAGCACTTCAAACCTACATTCCTGGCCAAACCTTTTCCCATTCAATTTGAATCGCATGTATCGAATGAATGAGTTGTTCGTTAATTTGAGCCTGATTGTCTGATTAATACAGTATTATAGCTCTAACCAAATCAATGAATAATAGGATTAAATAACTTTGTTTGGAAGATGAGATTCTGTAAATCAATTTATCGGTTCATATTGAATGCATTGGCAACTCAAGGAAAAGCGCAAAATATTTAATGCAAATATTATTATTTTGTTGACATAACCCAGGTAGTATAATACTATTCTATTGACTCTGATTAAGGATATCAACCGATTAAAGTAAAAGTTCAAAAGAGTTATCGATAATTGACTTCTGTTTTAAAACATTATAAATGTTAATCAAATAATGAAAAATACGATAAACTGTTTGTTGTGTTTAATAAATTAATTTTAAAAGTACCCACCTCACTGTCCATCTATGAATAGTCTCTCAATCATTGTCTTTCCGGACACTTCCTGTGCGATTGAAAATTTTGAATCAACTTTCAAAACAAAATCAAATTATCGTAAAATTTAATAATACTGTAGTTTTATCTGAAAGAACGCACAGGAAGTGTCTTATTAGAGGTATCAGGGCTTCAATTATTGAAAATATGCTCAATTCAATCGATCACAATATCCAATACCCAGTACTGTATATCCAGTATATATCCGACTATATTTTAATAATCAAAATCTAGATTGCTTAATCTAATTATATTGTTAAATCGGTCCTGCCTCAAATGATCCTGAAATTTGACTAAAGAAAATATATATTACAGCTTAAATAAGAACTTGCACAATTGAAATAATTAGAAAATAATAGATTTTTAAATATTGTCATCAATCAAATTACAGATAGACTGGGTAGATTGATAGTCGTAAAGTTGATAACTTGATAACAGAAAATATTTGTGATTATATCACAGAATAATTTATTTTTAAAAATTTGAGATTCAATTCAATAAATAAATAGAAAATTTTGAAAAGTGTATAAACCAAGACTCAATTCATAAGCTTAGACTAAACAAGAGTTAATTAATAGTAGTCTTTGGACTCAATGAGAAAAAAATTGACTTTTGTTACAAAGTTTTGTTTTGTTTTATTATTAAAGATAATAATTGTTTAATAAAAAAGTGTCTAATAATTCAAATTTCAAATTCGAAACTTATAATTATAAACCACTTTATGAGATAAACCTTCAGATGAGACATAAGAATTCAAAATATTCAAAAGAGTAGATAATATGAATACACAATACAAAAAGTATGTGAAAAACAATTCTGAAAATTAAATTTCATTTCACGAATGAATATCTGTTTTATTTAAAACGAATAGAATATAATATTTTGAGATTAAAATCATTTGATAGGCTTTGAACTGAAAAAAATAGAAATGAGAATTGAAATGAGAGGCCGATAGTGAAGGAAAATAATAGGATTTGTTCTGTAAGAATAGGGACTAGAGTTTGATAGAAAGGAAAAGTTGGCTAAAGTATAGTTAGACAGACAGTCAATATATAAAATAAATTGCCTCCGGATATAATGAATTACTAAAAAGTGAATCTTATATAACTGGCACCGACCGACAAGCTTTGGTGCCTGGTTTGCAACACTCAACTGCCAGAGCCCTATCACCAGTAACCCAGTCCAGAGGTAGATCTAGAGCTCTAGTCCAACAACTCATTTGATGAGATGTCTAAAGAATAGACATAAAAATGATTTATAAAAAGAATGTATGGAATGACGGCTCAGTTGGCCATTCAATTGTATTTATATTTTATTTTAGCGCTACTGGCGTTTGATTTAAGCGAATAATAAAATTGAGAAAAAATGAATTGTAAAGAAAATCATAGAAAGCTATCAAATGAAATGTTCTCTGAATAGCGATAAAAAGTCTAATAACTTATAATCAAAAGAAATGGAATTTTTATTAGAGTTAAAGGCATTGCCAGAAAAAAAATACTAATTAGCAGTTCGTTTAGAGTTGTCTGTATTTGAGTTAAATTAATTCAACTTTCAATATATCGGTTTATAGTCCGGTTGGGATGTAGTTCTTCTAATTAGAGGTCCGGTGCTCTCTCTTCAATGGCCTATTATATTATTTGTGGCACTAATTATATATTTCATAAGTAATTTTCTTTAGAGCGAGACCGGACAGGAATCCCAGTGCCTATTGCCCTATGGTCTCGATGTGTGTGATGTGTTTGGCGTGAGTTTTAAAGAATCAGAGAATCAGTGGGTACTGAGGGTGAGAAAGAACTGTACGTTTTTTGGCTACAGATCTGTATGTATTGGTAGTGTAGAGACAGAGAGAACCAAATTCTTTCATAAATACGTTATTCTCTCGATTGGGACCAATGAATGCAATGGCAGTCAACCACAAAATCTAACGTTTAGTTTAGCTCTGATATACAATATAGTAAAGTAGAGAATATTTTTGTGAAAAACACTGAGAAATGTTGTTGAGAGGCATATGTGTGCCATAAAACCCCTTGTTTTGGATGCAAAGTAAGAAAGGTTCAGATCTGGTGTTGTGTTCGTCCACTTGTTCCCAACCTTAAGTGAACAACAATTTTGTCTGTAAATAACTGCCACCGCTCTGTCGGGTGTGGTTATGCATATATTCTTAAGTTTTCACTCTTACAGCTATAGCTGTAGTATATTCTAAGGCAAGTCTGCCAATCGAGTGATGCATTTATGGCCCGATTATAATAATATTGCGTTTGACTGTATATCGGAGTACTAGTAGTTGTAAACAACATAATGCCTGTTCGAGTGCTACGAATCAGAGAGAGATTGCAGACCAAACACAGAACACAATAACAGCAATCAATGTTCATCAGTGACACGAAAAATGTCTAACAATTACTCTAATATCACAAAATTGTTTTCGCAATTATTTTATATGAAATGCCCGTCAACTTTGTCCTTCAGGGCGTCCTCTCAGTCCTTATTGTCACACACCTATCAAATACCGGGTCATAAATAAAGAATAATTTTCTCTCTTTTATATGCACTCAAAAGGAAATTTTCACTTAAGAAAAGTTAGATTTATTATAGAAATGCAGTTTAATTATTATGAGTGAACTCATGAAAAGTTTTTTAAAAACTTCGCAACAAATTAAAGCACTTTTCGCTCGAAATTTATTCCTATTTTTAATGATAAAAATCTTTTTTTTCTAAAACTATTTCCGTTTATTTCTTTTCTAGATTTCTTCTGAGAGCAAAAAAAGTAGATTTGAATCAAATGACACACAAAATGCTTATTATTATTATTATAAGCATTTATTTGATGGGAAATGCGTTTAATTAGTGGGCTATGAGTTTAAAAGAAAAGCATTCATTGATCAGTCCGTCTGCTGGTCATACAAGACATGTCTGAAAACATCCTTTATTTGCTTATACTGTATATAAATTGGGCGCACATTTAATCTCTTCTTCTGGTGTCTAAACTCTACACTAGATATGGGAGCCGTCAAAGAGTATTGTCGGCGCAGTGTTGGCATCGAATACTTGTCTCTACTCTACATATCAGTCAAGTCAACTGCAAAACTGATTATCTCTAATTCATTTGTGAGTTGCAAACAACATAACAACATAGAGAGCAGAGTGGAGAGAGAGAGAGAGAGAGAGAGAGAGAGAGAGAGAGAGAGAGAGAGAACCAGTAGAGCTGGCCTTAGGAATAAATTTGAGCCAACATTAAGGTTTGGTAACTCATAAATGACTGAATAGTTTTCAAATTCAAATTTTCGTTTAAAAAATGTATTGAAACTAAGACTAATGGCAACACAACTACCAATCGTATGGCAAAACCTTCTAGGGTTTCACTCGTATCGTATGGTTTAGGAAAGGTGGTCATCTTGTAAGGGCCGGAGAGGAAGGCCAAGGTCAATTCCTCTTATTTATATATTTTACACAAAACAGCGATTCTTTTGGATGAAATGGTCATTCAATGAGTGCTTAAGTGTGTTTGTATTGAGCCATACAGTTGTGATGATTAGGTGCAGCTCTGGAGCTCTTTCTCACACACATCAGAGCACAGCACAGAATATTTTGGCCACACTATGGCTCCCAGTGTTAAAAGGTATGGCTCTCACACACAATACCAGTGCATAGAATACAAAAGATAGTCGAGTCTAACGTCAAGGTTAACATTCATCACATTCTGAGCACAAATTGCTTTAATCACTTAAATTCTCGCTCGGATTCAAACTGACTATTATTGTTAACAATTCGAGTGCAAGTCTTGAGCCATAATTGTCTTCTTATTCAAAGCCATATGTATTAAGTTTTATTGTCATTGAATTCTCGTTTACAGTATATTCTGGTTCTATTCAGATATCTCTACCTGAGAGGGAGTGCAATACTGTTTAGCAAAGTATTGTTTCAATTCATAATCAGAGAGAGAGCTCTCAAGAAAATTAATGAAATCCAATCGATAATGAAATTACTTATCGATAGCTTAAGGGCTTTAAATGTGTGTTTGATCTAAACAATTAAATTATACTGAATATAAACAAATCAATTGGAGTATACGTTCAAATCCAGGCATAGTTTTAAGGGTGAGAGACAGAGAATCGGAATATTCAGTCAGACTTTTAAACTCAAGAATTGAATATATAATTTATTTAACATTTAAAGTGAAAAGAAAAAGAGTTTTACTCGAAAAACAAGTTAACATTTTATGTGTATTTCTTCTTATTTTATATGACAGGCCTCCGAAAAACTATTATTGAGCATTATATAGCATAAATAGCATTATATTAATGAGTTTAATACCACTATTTGAGAAATAAAATTATTATAATATACAGAAATTTATAAAAATAAACGCAATCAGAATCTTATGACTTCTTTTCGCTCACATTTATAACATTGGAAATTATTTTCTCTGCAAATATATAATAAGTTTAGTTATCAATAGGAAGAGAGGTTTTGTAAGTGAATTGCTTTCCATACAAGTAAAACATATTTCGAAACATATTTGTGTTTAGAGATTAAATGCATATTTAAGTCATATCTATCTCGAGTCTCTTATCTCTCGTCAGTGTATTTGTGCTCTGAGTTCATTCAATTTTATTTCTTTCATTGGAATCGCATAGGAATAGGAATAGAGTTAAGAATAGGATGTATTATATGAAAGCCAATGCCATATAATTATTTCATAATGAGTTAGCAATAATGGCTTTAATACATTTGAAATATAGCTAACATTAAATTATTATATTTTTGTGTATAACTTATGTTTAAATCAGTCAGAGTTACAGTTCTTACACAACTATCTATTGAATAGAGAATCAGAATATGTTATATCAATAGCATATCAAAGCAGAGATGAGAAGACGCAGAGAATGCATGCGTTATAGCGATGGCAATGGCAATGGATTTGTCAGCATTGCCAGCATTGCCAGCACCACAAGGATAGGAATCGAAGGCAACAACACATAGAGATGATTAAAATAGCAAAAATATTGTCGAAATTCAGGAGCAAATTGTGCAGCAATACTGGGGAACAGTAAGGAATAGTAAGGAATAGTTGTGCGCATTTCCAATACCATTATATTAAAAGTTAGCTTTGGTTTGGGTTATCGGACTCTACTCTACTCTAAAACTACAGAGCAGTACAACACATACAGAATATACTGCACTGAACAGTACTGAACAGCACTTTTATGAGTTTGTGTGCAGTTTAGGCATTGGAACAGCAAAAGAGTATTATATAAAATAGAAGAGAGAATGAGAGGCAATGAGAGAGGGAATGGAAGAGGCAATGGGAGAGGCAATGGATGAGAGGAGAGGAGAATAGGAAAGAGTCAATATTATTGACTCAAATGATTCCATGTTTTAGATTAGTGTTTGTTGTATTATAACAGTGTTTATCGCAAGAAATATGCGATTGCTTTGCCATTAGTCAGACTTAGATTTCAGTACAGAATGAGAATTAAAGAAAAATATTTAATTAATTATAAAATCCAATCCATTATTAATACTTTCGTGTATTTCAAGAGAAAAACAAAATTAATTTCTTCGCTAATCAGAAAAATCATTAGACATTGGAATAAGATATTGGCATCAGTTAGAAGTAGTTGTACAGTACATGTGCTCTGCACTGGCAGTGGGTGTGGTATTAACTAAATTGCACTGCAGATTGTGTCACATTTAAGCGGGAAATCACCCAAACATTTACATTCAATTGGAAACATAGTTTATTATTACAAGTATTACTTAATGAGAAAAATTGCAAATAAATTATTGAAAATTAAATTATAAAACATATTAGAACTGCAAACGGAATACATAGCTATTAAGTGAGTCTCACTCGCACTCTAATGCCTACTTGAGTTGCATACTGTGAATACAGTATAAGCAGAATATTACAAGAAGGGTATTGTAAAGGTAAGTTAGCTGAACTAGAATTCACCAGATCCAATCTGCATATTTAGTTCTTAAATACAAATAATTCGGTTGTTTTTTCAGATTTAATAATACTGATATAAATTCTTCTTTAATTTGTTCTTGTTTAAAAATTCTTATACATATCCATCGATTTAATAATTGTTTTAAAGTCTACTTAAAGTCTAAATATATTCCCAATTCTATTATGCATTGAATGTTTGAATTTCATATACTTTCTAATCGTCATAATTAATATATAAGAATGAATTTGATTATTTTAAAGACATAAAAGTCCTTGCTCATACTGCAATGTTCTTATGAGCATACACTGTATAAGATCTAAAAGTGGTACTACTATTCACTCCTATTCACTCCATTCCTATAATAGTAGAAATCCTTGAAAGAGTACACTAACACTAACCACACAATCATCTCCTGAGCTATTCTGGTGTAGATGTAAAAAACACAGGTATGAGGTGTGCACTGCACAAACTTGATTCTCTCTCTCTCTCTCTCTCTCTCTCTCTCTCTCTC
>JAQIWA010001958.1:0-15310 GCA_034693305.1 Eueremaeus valkanovi
ATGAATTGCTAAAATTTTATGTAACCCTGGTGGTTTTGGCCCTGGAGACAGTGCTAATTCACTGCTACCGGTGCCGCCCCAGTAAAAACTCGCCGCGGTGAAAAAATTCTTGCCAAGGTGCTTTACAAAAATAGAAATTTTCATTAAATTTTTCCATCAGGTTTAGGCTCCAGCTTCATATAAGCGTGTCCCTCGATTCTTGACATGACTGTATGTATAATTTAAATAAATAAAACAATACTAAAATAATCCAGGTACAGACAATAAATCTATTGTGTGTTCAACTCTGTTCAACCTTATTTTCGATAACTTCTTATCTCTTTGATTAATACTTATCATTTTTGAATCAAAAAATATTTTGAATAAGAGTTTAGTTATTTATTCACAAAATTATTTTAATCCCAACTCTTGTGTCAAAAATTTGATTTCAAACTGATATGAAATCATCGAAAGAGATAAGAATTTATAAAAATAAGAGAACAGGTATTACTCAGAGTTGAACACACATTAGATTCCTGTTGAATGAATATTCAATCTTTAATAGAAGGAGGGGTGGGATGGGTGGTGAAGCATGGCAAAACTATATACTCATCTTTATTATCAAAGCTGAGTTAAAAATTTGCAATCATTTGTTTTAAATCGACTTTAATTACAATAATTTAATTAACATTTTTCGTGTATTTATTTGATTCGATAAGAATTATAACACAAATAAATTAATTGAAAAAATTTGTATAAAAATTGTAATAAAATTTCAAATAATTTATGTTTTTATAAAATGAATTTATTTTTTAAATAATATTTTTTTTCTATACTTTTATTTACTTTTTAACTAATTATTCAAATAAAGACAAAAACTATTAATAAATAGTATTTTAAAAATGAATACGAATTTCAAACACAGAATACAATACAATAAACAGAATATTTGATTGAATTTAAATTATTATTAGATTTAATGAGAAGTTCGGAAAAAATTGCGCCAAAACTGGTCTTTGATTAGTGAAAGCCAGTCATTGGAGGCCATCGGACGGGCATTTGTGTGGCCGCCGGTCCTCTCTGTGACAAATCGAATGGATATTGAATTAGTTTTGGCTGTTGTACAGCCGGTATGGGTGCGGGTGCCGGTCGTGAGATGGGAGGAGGCATAGGCCTAGTGTTGGGCATTGGCAGTGGCCTTGTGTTGGTCTGTGGGTTCTTCTTATGCACTGCCATGTGTTTACCCAATTTCTTGCGGGTATTGAAACTCTTTCCACATCCGGGCCATACGCACGGGTGAAGTGTGTCCGGACAGGTGTGCAATAGCTTATGCCGACTCAGGTAGACGTGCCGTTTAAAGCTGGCCCCACAGCCGGGCCAATCGCACCGATAGCCGCGCTCTTCTTCGTGTGATTTCATGTGTTGTGTCATCTCTTTGTTGTTATAGAAGCTCTGCTCACATCCGGGCCAAACGCACCGGAAGTTACGGTCACCGGAATGTCTCAAACGATGTTCTTTAAGATTATTGAAGTATTTTGTTCTGAATTTGCATTCATTCCAATCGCAGTAATGGTATATCGAGTCGGACTCCGAATGCACTTTACGTTTGTGTTTATCTAAAGTCGGTTTTCCCGTAAAGTCTTTCTCACATTTATCGCACTTAAAGGGCCGGACATTCAAATGTACTTTATTTTTATGCGACTGTAGGTTCGGTAGCTTTTTGTGCGTGTATTCACAGGAATCGCATTGATATAACTTTTTGTATTTATTTTTATTCGCTATAAAAATGAAACAAAAAAATAACGAATAAGTTCTCAGATTTTAGACTAAAAGCAATAAACAGTTTATAAAACTTTTTCACACAATCAGAGAATAAGTATAATTAAAATCCGACTAAAACTGTAGTCAAACCAAGAAATTGGACATAAATTTGATTCGGATTAGAGTTCCGATAAATATCTGACTGAACAGAATCGGTATTAGATTTAAATGGATTTGAAATAAGTTATGACTGAATGCGAAAAATGTGAAGAATTTAACGAAAAAATAGACTAAAAGTTGTAATGAATGGACAGTTAGTTAATCCCAACCTCTCTTAGGAGTGGTTTTGTTTGCACTCCTATTACTCGGATTCCAATTCATGTCCTCAAACGGATCGACTTCGCACTGAAGCGACTCTTCACTGGAATCGCTGTCGCTATCCATGTCTTCATAGGAGAAGAGCTGATCCGCGAACTCGAGTTTAATATCATTAATGTTGGGCTCATTCGTGTCAATCGAGTCCTTCTTCTTGTTTAAGATATTTTCGATGATCTTATTGTTAATCGCATTACTCTTATTGGAGTAAAAAGTGTTTGCTTTCGGAAAATCTAAACCAAAATTGTATTCATTTTCCAAAACATTAAACTTATTAATAAAGTCTTCATTTTTGCTACAATTCTCGCAATTATTTAAACAAATATTTATTAAATTCCTATAATTTTCTAACAGTTTGAACACATTTTGTGCTGCCTCCAACTCGCTTAATAGCCGGGTGTTCTCCACTTTCAATTCGAGCAAAAGGTTATTCATTTTTTTTCAATATTTATATTGCAATCAATTTTTTATATATGATATTCAATTGAATTAAAGCTGAATTAAGTGCTGATAATATGTAAACATTGGCTCAAATATGCAAAACAAATGTCTTCGCACTCTCTTCGAGGGATCGTTTTGTAATTGCGTTAAGCATTAAAAATACTGTCAATTCTGTTCTGATGTGTATTTCAAACAAATTCTTAATTCTTATACTCAATAAACGGCAGAATTCTTGACTCAAATATTGACTTAAAATGCAATGAATATGTAATATAAGTATTACTAAAATATTATTCAATTATAAGTTATTTAGGATTAAATCCGAATTGAATTCATATGCACTTCAAAATCGAGTGACAAATACTGATAAATAAGTTTAAAAATTGCATTCATTTACGGAATAATTAAATATTGATTTTTATGTTGAAAAGAGGAAAGGAATCAACAAAATTATGGATTCAATACAATATGCATACAATCTCTGCCCAATTCCTTGCAGTCGACTATTCTATAGACAAAACCTATTCTAAAGCTTTAGAATAAAAATCGATAAAAAACATACTTTTGAGTCGTTTTTACTGCTAATGAAATGATATTATATTATATATTAAATGAATTGTTTGCAAGCAATTTGGGTCACAGTTATAGTGAAACAAATCAATACTACTCTAAACCTGCTTTCGATTCCTATCCTAACACTAAACGGAAAATAAAATTAAAACATAACTGAATACAACTTTAATAATGAATTTCAAGTTTAAGTATAGAATAATTGGCAAACAATGAGTTCAACACATATTCAGCGATTAAATAGACTTTTATTTTTCCAAAAAAAAAACATTTTTCATAAATATATTGTACAATAAGAGAGATATTTATAATTCATTAATATATTATAGAATTGGTTCACAATATTTGATACAAAAAAAAAAGAGAAAAAGAAGAAAAAAATAGAAAAAAAACTAAATAAGAAAATATTGGATCGAAAGAGAAATTAAATTAGAATTAAAAAAATAATATACTTTTGAAATACAGAATAATTTTATATTAATATTATATAAACACATATTAAATGAGTTTAAACTTTAAACTATTTGAGTCTTATTTGTCAATCGATTAGAAAACACTTCAGCACTCGTTCGGGTCGTCAGTGAAAGAAATTACTCGATTGAAGCCATGGCACAGACATTTGTGCTGCCGGTGCTCGTTGTAGTAACTGAGCTGCCGTTGATCTTTGGATTATGGCCTCTCTCTGAGCCATAGACTCTCTTTGTGTCATACTTTCGCGCGACTGTCCCATTGAATCTCTGGGTGCCATTGGATCCCTTGGTCCCATACCATCTCTTTGTCCCATTTGTTCTCTCTGTCCCATAGACTCTCTCTGACCCATATGGTCTCTCTGTCCCATCGAATCTCTCTGTGCCATAGGATCTCTCTGAGCCATAGCCTCCCTCTGATTCATAGTCTCTCTATGAGCTAACAGTGCATTCTGTGCTCTCTGTGTCATTTGCAATGTCTGCTGAGCTCTTTGGGATAAATCAGTCGGTCGTTGGGGTGACATCTGGTCTGTAATCCGGAGTGGTTTGGGAGGACTTGGCTGAGGTTTGGGCGCATCCCTGGTATGAATAGTCAAATGATTGTCTAATTTCTTCTTAGTATTGAAGCTCTTTCCACATCCGGGCCAAACACATGAGTGCGAGTCCGGACAGCTGTGCAACAGTTTATGCCGGTGTAGGTAACAGTGCCGTTTGAAGCTGGCATCACATCCGGGCCAATCGCAGCGATAGCCTCTGTCCTCTCCGTGCGATTTCATGTGTTGATCGGAATCGCGCTTATTATAGAAGCTCTGACCACATCCGGGCCAAACGCATTTGAAGGGCCGGTCGCCCGCGTGTCTCAACCGGTGCTCCTTTAGGTTATTGAAGTATTTAGTCTTGAATTTGCATTCATTCCAATCGCAGTAATGGTATATCGAATCGGACTCCGAATGCACTTTACGTTTGTGTTTATCTAAAGTCGGTTTTCCCGTAAAGTCTTTCTCACATTTATCGCACTTAAAGGGCCGTACATTCAGATGAACTTTATTCTTATGCGACTGAAGGTTCGGTAGCTTTTTATGCGTGTAATCACAAGAATCGCATTGATATAACTTATCCTTTTTCTTGTGTCGGACTATAAATAAAATACAATTATTTTTAAAAATAAATATAAAAATAGAAAACAATTGATATTATGTTCTGTTAATAAATGTTTGCAGAGATGCGGAAAGTATGGGTTTATTCAGTAATATTCCCGATATGTTGACCAACAAATTGAACTCAGGTTTAAATCAGAGCTTATTTTCGGTCACTTTATAGTCTGATTGATAGGGGATTGTATGGAGTATTTGCAAACAAACCCTTCCACAGAATGCCTAACTGTGCCCATCACTGTGTGATATAAAGCTCTGCTCTCATGACTGAACCCAATCACCAAAACTGAGTCCTTATATGAATGGATCGAATCATATGTTTGTCATTCATATGATTGGACACAGAAGTGAGTGCAGAAACAGATCCAAGGCCTGCACTACTAACCCCTTTTGGGCGTCGACTTCATGGGAGTCCTCTTCTGATAGCTCTGCTTCCAATCGATGTCCTCAATCAGATCCACTTCACACTCGAGCGACTCTTCGCTGGAATCGCTGTCTTCGTCGAAGAGCTCATTGTTGTTATCGATGGCTTCAATGGTTTTGTCGATCCATTCAATCGGTTCTCTCTTTCTCTTCAGAATATTTTGTATTATTTTATTATCAAATGAATTAAAACTATTGTTATTAAGAAATAATTGCTTTTCTTTCGCGTAATTCATATCCTTATTGTAATTGTCTTCCAATTCGTTATATTTTTTCATAATTTCCTGATTTTTACCGCAATTTTCGCAACCATTCAAACAAATACTTATTAAAAATCTATAATTTTCTAATAATTTCATTAAATTGTGAGCGAATTTCAGTTCACTATTACTTAAAGACATTTTTAAATATTTTTTTTAATTTAATTAAAACAGAAAATAAATTAGAAATTAATTGAATTAAATAATTGTTTTGCAGTTTTACAACAAATAAAAACAATGTCTCGAAAAACACATCAAAACATTGGACGTGTAATGGCTTTTAGGGGTCGTATCATAATTGCAGATCAATATTTGAGGTTGTACACTTTTCCCTAATGTTTTATCAAATCTGTTCAGTGGCAACTGAACTTCACCATTGACTTCAATCATCCGACAAGAATTGTCTTTATTATAATTATTATTTTGAAAATATATTTCGATTAATTATAATCTTTTATTTCTATTAGTAATAAATTGAGTTCTAATAAATTTTTGTCAATTGACCCGATTTAGTTTTTATATTTATTTTAGCTAGGCTTTTACAACTTGTTAGCTAGATGGGATTTAATCGCAATCATAGATTCCAGTCTACTCTTCATATTATAGAAAAAAGGATAAAAAACTTTTTAACTTTTATTATTTTTGTTATCAAAAATCTTATGTTTTTTTAATTAAAATATTTAAATGAATTAATAATTTGATAACTAATAGCCAATTGTAGCCAAATATTGAGTTATAATAATTGTTTTCCTTTTTCTTATTTCTTAATTGAATTTCACTTAATTGACGGCCGATTTGTCTGAAGGAAATTCTGGTCCAAAAGTGCTGTCGGACTCACCTATTCGTAGCAATGATTACAAATATTATAATTAAATTTGATCCACGATTTCAGACCTGAAAACCATCTCTTATTCCTAAAATAGAAAACAATAGCAATGATTACGACGGCTATAGTTATGAGACCTATGGCTGCAATCATAAGCCAAAAGCCAATTCCGGATTCATCTGTTGATTCGGGTCTATTCGTAGTATTTATCGGCACTTGTATTGGCGGGCAGTCTAACAGTTCTATCGCCTGTTTGTTCTTAAGTTGTAATTAAGAAATGAATAATTTGTATAAACTTTAAGTAACTATTTATACCATAGAAATCAAGGATTCGGTGAAATTGTTTAATATATAGACTAATTGATTGCTCTGACTATTTGCCAGTTCCTTCTTTGCCCCGATCAGATATACAGGCCATTTGTTATCTATTCGAAAGATGCCATAAAATAACAACTGTTCCGACTCTTTAATCTCATGTATTAGCGTTGTATTCAGTATAGAATCGGTGCAATTCCAATAAGCAGATGATTTATTTTGAATGAGAGCCAGGTCCACACAGGTATCATTATTTTCATCTCTGATTTCCAATCGACTTATATCTGCGAACGAATGGCTTTTGTTTTCTGTTTTCAAAACCGCAAAATAAAAATACTTGTAATAAGTTTTGAATTATTAATAACTATTTTATATGTAATACCGACTACATGTGCGGTAACATTGAATTTTTCGCTACTGTTCTGATATACAGCTGTCCATCGATGCGATTGATTTGTCTGATCAATATTTCTATAGAAATCTAAACCTTTTTGAAAGCCTGTAATGAAATCAAAATGGTTTTGACTGCAAAGCACTTCCCGTTCGTATTCTTCGTTCATCAGAACTGCTTTGAATCCAATCAAAAGTAATATAAAATATTTTTCATTCATTTTTCTGTATAAATAAAATTGATTTTATTCTTAAACTTCTCTAAGAATCGTAATTATATTCACTTTCGTATTATCTGTTAATTCCTTATACAGTATTTATACAATTTTTTTTTTTGATAATATCATTGAATTTTCAAATTCTTAAACAAAAGCAAAGGATTATCCGTTGCTGCTGAGCGCGGCTGCAAAATCTTGATTGTTCAGATAGTACTGCAATGTTTAAGCAGACAATCAGAGTCCTTGCTTATAATTTTATTCAGTGATTCAACAAAAGGCAGTCGCGCTCAGCAACAATCAGATCCCAGAAACGGATAACCCTATGGATAGCAGTATTCAAATGCTAACAATCAAAAGCGCGGCCTCACGTGAATCCCGGTCCTTTTGAAGCACACTGTAAATGTTTTAAAGCAATCTTGTACATTTCATCGCTCTACTTTATAAGTTGTTTATTTCCATATCAAACAAATTCAACTTGCTCATTGCTGAAACCTGTAAAGCGTCGCCCATTCTTATAAATAGATTCTGGCTCTTGACGTATAAATCATACTCGGGTGCATTTGCTTCACATAATCGGCGATATAAGTTGAACACAACTAACAAGTCCGGGGCCATAGCAAGTAATACAAATTGTATTATACAATTGACCCAACTTGAGATCCCTTTCCTTATATTGAGCGCTTAGTGTTTGGCATCGATAGAGAAGACTATTTCGATAATAAGAATAATTTATTTTTCATTTTAAAATACAATTTAAAACAACTAATGATTTATTAAAAATACGAAAAAATATTATTCTTTTTAATAAATTAGAGTAAAAAGAGTTTGAGTTCAGCACTGGTTTAGTATTGGTTAGCATTGACTCAGTTTAGCACAAATTGACTATAATTTCAAAAATTAATAAATTAGTAATCAATCAAATCATCGACTTTTGAAACGATTAGCTTTGAGTGCTTTTGCATCAATTGGTACCAAAGAGTGCTATTCTTGTGGTTGTCCGCTAAGAACGACTGCCAATAACTCGGATCCAGTTCTGGCCGAACGGCTTCTTCGAGTTCTTCGACGATCACTATTGTCTCGCAATCGACGTATTTGTTCGGAACAATGCAGTCGTCGTTAAAACTGTCGCCGATATAAACGCTCTTCGGGTCAGCCCTTCCGCTCTGTTTGGCCACAAATGACTTCAATTCATTCCAATTGCCCTCAGAATAGATTTGTCCGCATTTCAGTTGATCCCATTCCACACAGCCTTCAATGTTGTCGTTGGCGTCGATTGAGTAGAACTTGCGGTCAGTCGTGAAGAACGAGGGCTTTCGGGCGAATGTGAGGACACAATCGAAACAACTGATCCATTGGTCGCCGAAACTGAAGTGCATTAAGAACTTCGCGTAATCCACATTAGAAGAGGTGATCAGAACCACATGTTTTCCACTTTTGCGCAAACCTTTCAGCCATTCCTTCAAAGAATCGGAACTTTTGAGTAAATACTTTTCGGGACTTCCGATCATTGCCGGGAAGTAAGCGCCGGATCGGGTCTTAAAGGCGTTCTTATCGAACATAAGACACAAGACTTCGTATATATTGTTCCAAATCTTGGAATAACTGACTTCCGATGAAGTCTTCAGTTTATCCATAACTGCGACTGTTTTGGCCAATACTTGTGCCGAAGGACTTGTGAAGTAGTCTTTGAGGACATAATAGCCGACCTCTGGTGAGGCAATGCTATACGAACTCAAGAGTTCTGGCAATTGTTTGAGTTCTTCACCAATACTGCCGTAAACTGATTGGATCTGCTCTTCACTCAGTTCTTCGAAGCCATGTTTCGCAGATATTATCCCATAATTTGAATCCAATTTAAGAATATTTCCGCGACTTTTGTCGACAACTAATCCTTTTTGAGACAATTTTGAAGAAAACTCTTCTCTTATGTCAATCGGATAATCGTATTCTTCGATCAGAAACTTCTGAATCAAACTATGAATTAATGGCAAAAAGTTTTTCAAATTATATTTAACTAAAGTGTTGTCCATATCTATGGCTATCAAGTCATAGGACTTCAGATCAAAAGCAGATCCGTTTGACTCGACTTTCAAATTATTCATTACTTTTCGGATCAAATAATTAGCGAATAAATGGAAAATAAAATTCAAATTCAATTCTGTTTATTAACAATCAGTTCTATTAAAGCGTTTAATGACTTCCAAAACAACAATCAATTAATTATAATATCTATTCATTCAGTTATAGCGAGAAATAAGTATTGTTTATAACAATCAGTTAAATAACGATGAGTTGAATAAAAGCTGAATTTTAATTGAGTTCATAGAATAAAATGATTAGCATTTATGCCAACAGAATATGTTAGTAAATGTTATCAATCAACTATTAAACATGTGCAAGAATTTCCAATCAATAGTCGATAAAATTAATGATAAGTTTTAGTCAATGAATGAATTGTTTTAAAATTTTATATTAAATTAATTACAATTAATTAAACCGACAAACGATTGCTATTAAAGGCTGTAATTTATAGCGACAAACGATGCGCGCGATTCCTGTTATGATTGAGGCCGGAGTCTAATCAAAAACTACGTTACAGAGGGGGCAGAATAGGGGTTCTCTTTAACAGGTTTTTTTCTGCTAACTATTTGGTTAATTAAATAAACAAAATTCAGTAAAATTCTAAACAATGACAAAATTATAGACCTTTTTGTCAAAATTATTTCGATTATAATTATCATAAATGAGAATAAATTAAAATAAATATAGAAATAGAAAACGCTCTTAACATGAAAGGAGTTTAAACATTTGAATTTATCTTGGTCACTTATGTAGTTGACCCCAAAACGGTGATGGTACTTTTTGAAATGAACTAAGAATAGTTTCGTCTCCCAGTGCCATATTAAGCCAGCTTGCTTTATTGAGTCCAGTCTAAA
The DNA here is from genome assembly GCA_034693305.1 of Eueremaeus valkanovi. Lineage (NCBI taxonomy): Eukaryota > Metazoa > Arthropoda > Arachnida > Sarcoptiformes > Eremaeidae > Eueremaeus > Eueremaeus valkanovi. The sequence goes on from JAQIWA010001958.1 coordinate 10,116, forward strand.
TTCATTCAAATAATTAATAAATAAATTGTTTTTAATTTAAATTATTATACAATTTATTGAATTCCTGTTTATAATTGAAATCCTTTGAAATTCCGATTGCCTTCAGATCCAAATTCACTGTCGATTCTTCTCTAATCGGAGGGATATATAAACGTTTGATGGGGTGTCTATGGAAGCCATAGAGCATAGAGCCCTGGGCACCTATGTACGAATATTTCTCGTCTGATTCACTTAAACGCTTATACGGATCGGCAGATCTGAATATTTGCGCGAATTTCCCGATTTTATGATAGAATTCTGTATTTTTATCCTTTAATTCAATGAAAAGCTTTTATTATTTTATTCTAATTTTCATGATTTGATCCGAATCTTTAATTATAATATCACCTTGAACAAATTGTACTTATTGCCTCCCTCTGTGAATAAAATCTTTAATTCTCCCATTTCTTGTGCTTTAGCAAGCTCACTTAACGTCTCAACTTTGTACTGGTGAGGGTAGACCATCAGTGAGTACAGACACCCCCCATAACTGGATGTCAAGACAATGCAAATCAATAGCCAAGAACTTAATAAAATTCGATCAACTAATAGGTTCGGAACAGATTTTGTATTCAAACTGTACTGTTGTTTCAGAATTATATTAATGACAATCCAATTAAAAGCCAAACTTTTTCGTCGATATATTTCACGATTTATAGCAAACAAACAGAACATTAGAATAAGTATTGAAATTATAAGTGATATCCAAATGAATGTATCGAACGGTTCGAACAGATTCACAAATTCTGATATTTTGGGCAAAGGAGCCGTAAATGTGACCCTATCTATAATATGCGGATAAGTGAAATCAATAACCTTGGATCGATCTTCAGTTGTAGTAAGACCAGCAATGCCCATATGTGCTTGCTACAAAAATCAATAGAAGTCTTTGTTTTTATTAATAACTTATATGTAAACTAATAATTAATACATTGACTGTAGTGTAGGAACATTAGTCCCGAAAGGGTAGGACTAGTAATAAGTGAATTACTAATAACCTAGTTATAAGCAAATTCAATGCAGGGTCAAAATATAACGACAGGAAGACATAACATAACAAATAGTTTTTTTTAAGAATTCTTATCAAACAAATTATTGAGTTTTACCTTATTTTGAATCTGACTTACTATACATTGCCATACATTCTGTTGTGTCGAGAGTTCATCTTCGCATACAATCAGTTTGAAAGTAAAGTTAAACCAAATACTCATTGCTTTAATCATTTCTACTTCAATACCGTCTTTGAAATCATATTCTTTAGAAATTGAATTGTTTTTTATGGAAATGTACGGAAGTGTCTTTGGAAATGATTAAATGATCATGCTCAAATTAATCATCAGTTTCAATTGTATACATGGAATACCTGAGTCGTTGCAATAGTAAATTGTTGTCCGTTTAGATTTAGCATTATTTTAGAGCTCAGTTAAAATGAAATCTTTTAATAAACACTTATTCAAAAATGAATCCAGCTCTGAAAGTGCCTGCAAAGAATGATGTGGGTAGTTCTTATAACAAGGTAAATTTCATCGCATCGATTAATTTTGCTTTTATATTTTGATTTCAAAGTTTTTCTTTTTATTGACTTATTTTTGTTAATATTTATTCAAACAGTCACATCTCAGTAATTAAAATTAGAGATGACCAAGCTGGCCATTGATCATCAAGCTTTTGCTAAGAATTCATTTCTAATATCTTTATAATCCGTTCAATACTTGTTTAGCACTGAAATATCGTTCATCAGTCTTAAGACTATAGAATCTATATAGTATAGATTGAACTCATATTCTTGATGTCAACTCTTTAGAAGTAATGGTTGACTCGTTTGCCTCAAAAGTTATTCTATGGAAACAGTTCTGAGCGTCCATCTGATAATCAATGGGACCAATATACCATTTTAGTTCTTCGTAATGAATAAATTATGCTCTTATATTTTGCTTAGATTCAAGGCAATTTTTTAAGCCCGGGTCACTTGTTTACAGTTCTGTAAATATTTATCCTTTTAATATAGAAATGACTTTTTTATTGATTTTTATTCAATGAAATTCAGTCTCAATGTTGACTTTGAGGCGCATTTGTTTGACTCTATCGATCAGTTTTAAAGAAATATTTGGAAGTAGGTAAAAGTAACCAGGCTGACCTGTTACAATTGTTATTTGTACAGGAACAATTGTGAGAACACAACAGATATCCTAATCTAATATTTTTGTTTAGAATTATTTCATATATTTTTCAGACTATCTTCTGCTGACAATCGGTGTAAATGTGAACTCGACTACCCGGGTAACTCATAGACAAATTCCACACAATTTGAGTCACCCTTATAGTTGAATTGCACCTCCAGTTGAATCTCAACTACACCGCAGAGACTACTTGTCAGCAGAGACTGTGCTCTCACTTATGTTTTGAAACAAAAATATAGAAAAAATTACAAAAAAATTATTTATTTTATTAGAAATTCAATTAAACTATAATTCATAGAAAAAGAGTCGAAAATCAAGTTTTACTCCATTTTATGTCTTTTATCGAAATGTCGTTTCGCAGCCGACTTATCATAGAAGGCAAGTGGACAGGCGTCGAACGGGCAACTGTAGGGTCGAACCCCTTTATGTATCTTCTGGTGGGTCTTAAGGACCGCCAATTCGGAGAATGATTTGCCGCATTCGGGCCAATCGCACAGGTATTGGTTTTGTCTCTTGTGTTTCCTCACATGCATTCTCAACATATCCTTTGTTTTAAACATTTTCTCACATCCGGGCCATTCGCACGAAATAGTGTGTTCAGTGCAGGTGTGCTTCTGCATGTGCCGGTTCAGATATTTAGACCGATTGAAGCTCTCCCCACAACCGGGCCATTCGCACCGATAGCTCTTTTTATTTTCATGCGATTGCATGTGAATCCTGTGCTCTCTTTTCGCATAAAAACTTTGTCCGCAATCCGGCCAAACACAGAAAAACTGCTTTTCCTTTGAATGACGCAATTTGTGGGCTAATTGTGCGGAACATATATTTTATTAATAAAATAATTATTCAATTAATTGTCACAAAAATATAAATACTTTTCATATGATTGGGATATACTGTCCGGAAAGTGCATTCATTCCAATCGCAGTACAGATAATCGGATTCAACCGAATGAAGAGACTTCGTGTGCGAATCGAGAATAGACTGTTCGGTAAAGCTTTTATCACATTGGGTGCACTCATAGGGTCTGACATTCAAATGGACACTATTTATGTGGGCCTCAAGTCTTAGTTTACTGACAGACGAATAGTCACATGAATTGCATTTCAATTCTTTTCTGATTCGACTTTTGCTGTAAACGCGAGGAATATAACCACTTCTGTGGCTCTTCGTGTGCGCTCTCAGAGTATCGCCTGAATTATGGAAATAATATTCATTCAAATGAATCAGAATTTTATATTTATATTAGTCTTACGGCTCTTATAAACCTTATCACAACCGGGCCATTGGCACTGGTAGTCCGAGCACACATGTATGCTCTGATGTCTCTTCAGTCCATATTTGGAGACATAGCTCTGTCCACATGCGGGCCACTCGCATACGAAGGGTTTGTCCCCCGAATGCAACTTTTGATGGTCTGAATGAAGTGAAGGAATAATAAATAGAAATAAAATAATTGAATAATTAGTTTGAGTTTTACTGAACTTTTCAGATGAAGCGGATATTTGGTCCGGAATTGGCATTCATTCCAATCGCAGTGAATGTAACCATCGGTTCGACGAATATATTTGGCTATAATTCACAACAAATTCAATTAGTTTTTAGTTTTCTTTAAGTTTAGGACTAATTAAAGCTTTTATTTCTTAAACCAATAATTCATTACTTTTTCCCGTTTTTTCATTTATTTTAAAATTTTTTGTATTCGACTCGTCTTTAATCGGAATGTAATTCACATCCAATTCATTGCAAATACTATTGATTTCATTGTTATTAATGTTTTCGTCAATTAATTCATTTTTTATTTCATTGGTTTTTCTCTTTTTTCTCAAAGTTTTTTCGTTTATATTCTTATCATTCGTTTCATTATTTTTATTAATATTTAAATAATGTTTTTGTTTCGCAAAATCCAAGTCTTTATTGTAATTAATCTCCAAATCATTCAATTGTTTAACAAATTCTGTATTTTGTGAACATTTCTCGCAATTATTTAAACAAATATTTATTAAATTTCTATAATTTTCTAATAAATTGATATATTTTTCAGAGAATTGTAATTCACTTAAAAGTCTATTATTTTCGTCAAACAATTCAATCAAAATATCATTTATTTCTAATTCAGATATTTTTCTAACATTTAATTGTTTCGACATTTTATTCAGATTTCAATTCAAATCACTTTAATATCAATTAATTTCAACTCAAATATTCATTTAATTTAATAAAATATTTTTTCGAATCCAATTCAATGAAAACATTGTAAACAATAGGTTTGTCTGCTTTAAGGGATCATTACTTAAACGCCAATGTTTTCGCACAAATAATTCACATTTAAATTAAAATGATGCTGGTCACTTTTATTTTCCTATGTACCCGATTAATAATAACAATGTTTATTTTATGATCATTTGAAAAATATCCAGATGATTTGATAAACTAAATAAATTGGTTGATCAATTTGACTTGACCCTGCTTCATTTGTGTATTCCAGTTATTATACAAAAGATTTTATGTGAAAATAGGCTTTTGATAGAAAGATAAGCAAACAATTGAATGAAGGCCTAGTTATGCTGAAATAGCGGATAAAGGTCCAGGTTCGTTTTAGGTCATGAGATTCCTCCCCTCTGTATAAAACTCAACAATCAATTGGAAAAATAATTTGATTTTAATTGCTGTCATATCATACATTTATTTGATTTTCGTATTTCAATATATAATTAATTAAATTGTTTTTAAATTTTTTTTAAACATTCAAGAAATGATATTTTGATCGTTTTTTCATTTTGTTTTTTTATTATTTTTGGGTATTTTTTTGGACATTAAAGCAATGGTTAGTTTTTATTGTCCATAGAATGTCATGTTTTAGGGATGGCCAAGCTCGGAAGACCTAGGGAGGGGTATAGGGGAGGTAAAATGGCGGATTTTTCGGCTCAAACCCTAGGGGGGGTATAGGGGGAGGTAAAATGGCGGACAGGAAAT
>JAQIWA010001959.1:0-15295 GCA_034693305.1 Eueremaeus valkanovi
ACACCTCTCGAGCCAACTGTCCCTCAACTTTAAGTGACTGTAACTGCAGTTTTCGCAATGCATTCACTCTTCGCTGGAAAGTCGGGAAACGCATCAATAGATCGCTTCTAATCCATAGACAATCCATTGGATGAATGATATGAATAGAAAATATTAATTAATTATTTATATAAAAAATGAATAAATAATATGAAAATTCTTAGCAATTCTTAGCAACGAATTAATTGATATAATGTTTAATCGAAAAGTGTTTGCAAAATAATTACTGCAAAACAACTAAAAATTTTCAAATTCTTTATTTGCAATAAAATATATGAAAATAGACTACTCTTCTGATTCTGAAGCTATTTCTGAGATCTCTTCCTTTTCACTAAGAGTAGACATTTCACTAATTCTTCTTATGGTTTGATTTATTGGAAAATATACTGAATATTAATATTCTATAAAATGTGAATGATTTGAATGTTTGAAAGCTTCATAAGACTCGCGCGCTTTTGTATAAATATAAAGAGTTTATCAAAAGTCGAGCGCCTTGCTGCTTTTTAATTGTTGAAATGGTCGTTGAAATTGTTAACATTTAAATCAGCCCATAAGAGCTTCTGGTTTTAATTTGATTGAGTGATTCACAATTAAAAAGCAGTCGCGCGGCAACAAACTGACCCGACTTTTGATAAACCATTTGCAGTAAAGGGTTTTAATCCGTTTTAATTAATTGAACTTTTATTTGACTAAAACTTTAAAGAAAGTGAACAAACGATGGGTTGTTGTGGTTCTAAGGATAGTCTTAATAAATATCCGAACCTTAAAAAGGCGTCTCTTATGACCAGAACTGCAGCCAATAATCAACGGATATGTCAAAGAGAAATGAGTAAACTGTCGACAAAAGCCCAACAAATGGATGTCATAAACAATCCTCAAGTATCTGATGACTTGAAACAAGTGCTTAGCGAACCGTACTCTTCGGTCGACAAAATCACTGACAATATATATCTGACGTCATCGGGAGGTCTGACGGCTGAGAATATTGAAGCCCTTAAGATAACTTGTATAATAAACGCCACTTACGAGGCGCCCAACTTTCGCATCAAAGGGATAGAATGTATAAGAGTCCCGGTCAGTATATCCCCGGCCAGTTTGGTCGAACCCAGCGCTGCATCTATTGTTCAAATGCTTTAATCAATTGCTGATGAATAGGTTGACGACACCATTAATGACGATATGAGTCCCTATTTGGACGAAGTGGCCGACAAACTGAACGAAGTGACCAAAAAAAATGGCGGCGCTATTGTCCATTGCGTGGCCGGAGTCAGTCGGTCGTCGACATTGGTATTGGGTCTGTTTTATCAATGGACTGCATAAACTGAATCATAGACTTATGTCAATTGACGATCCATTGATTTATAGCATATCTAATCAAATATCGAAATATGACTCTAAAAGAGGCGTTTGTTTCGGTCAATACGTGTCGATCAGTGGCGCAGCCGAACAAAGCATTCTTCAGACAACTTATAGCTTACGAGAAGAAGACCCTGGGTAAAAATTCAGTGAGAATGATTGAAACAGAATTCAAAGGAGTCAAAGTTGTAACCCCGGACTTTTATCAAAGAGATTACCCCCTGCTATTTATGAGAGAGGTCTTGGAGGCCCAGACATCTCGTCACAAACGCGACCATATTATCGACGAATTGGCCAAAAGTATTGCTTGACTTCAATGCAAACCATTATTATAATCGTTTCAATTCTCATATCATTTCGTCTATTATTCTATAATTCTATAATATTTTTATATAATTTTAAATCAAATGCTTTACTCAAATAAAATATAAACAAAATGTGAAAAATGATAATTTCAATACACAATGTATTTATTACTAAATAATATGCTTTTAATTATTTTAAATTTATTTTTTTTAATTAAGATTTCAAATTCAGAATTTTTCAATTATTTAATTCAGTCTATAGATAGATAAACAAGTTGTTTTTTCAACAAGACCAATTTATCGATACTTATAATCAGGGAATGTTTTCAGGTAATCACATGATATTTGTGCTTGCTCTTACTAAATATCATCCAGGTTTTCCTTACTTTATTAACTTTTATTAATTTAGGCTTTTATTGGAAAAAATCAAAAATACATTGAATACTAACTGGTATTACAAATACTGTTTTTAGAAATATTTAAACAATTATTATTAAAATTTATAAATAATTAGCATTTTTTCAGAAATAGAGAATTTGAATCAATATTAGATTTGCTTATTAAACTGTTCCAGATCACGTCTCAATTTGGGCGCAAATCTATTCAATTCCTGCTTCAAGTCCTGTATTTTTGCGCCCAATTTATCAAAATCGTTGTCGACATCGAATTCTCGTTTCGCTTGTCTTAAATCGATTTGTATTTTGTTGACCAAACGCTGTAAATCAGTGAATTGATTGCTGTCCAACTTTGCCAGCAGTTCCTTCACCTGAACCAATGATTTTTCAACATTCAGTACATCAGAATCAACTTTTGAAGGATTAGTGAATAATTTTGAATCACTTTCTTTGCATAGAATTGAAGTCAGAATCGAAAGAATTAAAACAATTATTTTAAACATTATTTATATTTTATAAACAATTTTTAACCAATGCTTAAAATTACAACTTTTATAGAAAACTGTATTTCAGTCCAAAAGCAGAACATTATATACGCAATCAGAGCCGCTATTGATTAACATTATTTTGACTTTTATTACCCGTATATTCAACTATAATACTGGAGAAAATCAAAACTTATTTTTAAAAAAATTATTTCTGTTTATAAAATTTAATTTTTCATTATATTTATAATTCAATCTAATCTTTCGCTTATATATATAGAAATTTTTGTTTTATTTAATTAAGTATTTTTCATATATTTTTCAATTATTAATTTTGATTCTAAATAATAACAGAAATGCAAAACTTATGAATTGATTAATTAGATTGTGTACTGGATGTACTGGATGACGTAGGTTTTAAGCCGGAACCGGATTCTTTCTTCTCTCTATAGATCTCATAGAATATTTTTGAATCGATTTTCTTCTTCTTATACACAATATTATCGATTGTAATGAATTTCGGCTCGAATTTCAAAACACGTTCAGATTTACTGATTTCTCTGTATAGTTGTGTCAAACAAAATGAAATAATCAGATTAAGCAATAGAAAGCCACAGTCCAGCAGAGATCCTAGCTTATCCTTGTCAGGAAGAATTCCCGGTAGTTTCATAATTGGCGTTTTGACCTGAGCTGGAATTTCAATAAAATAATAAATAAATGTCTATATAATTATGATTAGAGTCTTCTGATTAGACAGACTGTCATTGTATGAAAAAATAAAGAAAATAAGTCGAAAGCCCATTAGGAAAGTGGACATAAATAGAGAGATCAGATATGGAAAGACAAACGACAAATACATTAACCAACTGAACATAAATCCAGTGAAGGCAACACTGAATAAGACGATTGCGAACAAACAGTTGATCGAAAGCAAAGCTAAATCCAAATCAAATTTCAATTCATATTTTCGCTCAATTTCTTCAAAGTCTTGATGAAACATATGGAGGGCTCTCAGCAGATAAAGTAGCGAACAGTGCGCCAGAAAATACTGCAAATCAGGGCTTATGATCTCATCGGCTAATTCTGATTTAGAGAACTCATTGATCTCTTTGTGCGAAAAGAATGAGAATTTACTCAACCCTTTGGCCTTCACTTCTGCACTCGTTTTCTTTAATTTCAGATTTTCACTGCTCGACATCACTTCATATTTATTGCCCGTATGCTTCTTAACTGACCTTCCACCTTTACTGATCTCTATAACAGGTGGCCTATAGGCTGGCTTTGTATTATAGGTTTGGATAAGTTTCAAATCTTCTTTCAGTTTACTAACAGTAGTACCATCTTTATCCATAACCACATCCTTATCCTTAGCCTTATCCATAGCCACATCCTTATCCTTAGCCTTATCCATAACCACATCCTTATCCTTAACTTTATCCATAGCCACATCCTTATCCTTATCCATAGCCACATCCTTATCCTTATCCATAGCCACATCCTTATCCTTATCCATAACCACATCCTTATTCATAACGATATTTTTCTCCATAACCACCCAATTATTAGCGTAATTATCAAACAAATATGAATTGAATCACTAGAGGAAAGACAGAATCAAATTATATAAAAATTCTTTGTATAAAACTTTAATCGTTTTGCTTCTATTGATACTCTTTGCGCGACTTTTAGGCCAACTAATAAATCGGTTCAAAAAGATCTGAATTTTCTAATGTTTGTTTTGAACCGTTATATTCATTATTGGCATTCAGTTATTGCGCGCATATTTGACTCAAACAGAGAGAAAGACAAAATAGTAATCAAACCATACAACTAATGTCGAGTTCAGGAGTTCTTATTTATGTTTTGAAGGACCCTGTCTCTATATACAATGTTCTACTTTTCCTATCCATTTGTTTTATGATTAATACAGAACTGAAAACATTGCTCCAAAACTGTACTGGCACATTACTCTTTTCATAACTTTTGACTGTCGGCCTCTTTATGAATCCGACTGTATTGTGCAGACATAGCTGAATTGACAAACAGTCAGAATTGTCTGTATTTGAAGTGAACCAGTCCATTGTATTCATTTATAAACTCTATCATCCTCGATCATTTCTTTGTTCATTTTTCACTTTTTATGTCAATATTTTTCAATACATATTGTGTTCAAAAAATTAATTAAAAATTAATAAGAATTTCTATATTTCACAGAAATCGATGAATAAACCAGTTTTTTATATTGTGAGCACAAATCAAAACTTAACAAAAATTCTCATTATTGAAGAGATAAAATATTGTAGTTGTTGTTAGGTTGTTGACTGGATGACCAAGTTTACCAAAAATGTAGAGTCAATTAAAATAATTTTCTATTATCTTTAGAAAACTAGAAGAATAGAGCCAAAAATTAACAAGGTTATGACTTTAAGGGAAAAATTGAAAATCCCAACTTTTTATTACACAACTCCTGTGCTTTGTATTTACTAACGAGAATATAAAGTGCAATACACCTGTGCTGATCGCACAGATCAAGAATTAATATGAAAATAAATGACATTTCGATTAGACATAAGTTTAAGACATAAGACAAATGAGAGAAATGCAAGAAAATGACAATGTTTTCAATGATATTATCTGATTGACACTCAATGCAACAATAAATGAATTCAAAACAACAATAATCATAATCTAATGGGAAATAAATGAGGAAATAATCATAATTTTAAACATTTTAATAGGACAGAAGAAAATTGTCAGTAATTCACTACAGGCTTAAAGTGAGAGTAAAAGTGAAATAAGAATATTATTTATATATAATATACCTGTAATCGTAAAAATACTAAACTCGGGAAACTTATAACCAAGGTTATGGCATAATATGCTCTAATTATAAACATTTAGCCGTGATTTGAATACTCAATGCTATTTTACAAATTTCAAGCAAATGTTGTTTTATTTTTTGCTTAAAACACTGTTTGATATTTTGATGATATTTTATACTAAACTAAATCTATTAACAGATTTTCAATTGTTTCAGAAACACAGCTCCAAAAGGTCTTAAAGCACTAGACCCTGATTCCAATAATAATATTAATTATTATGAAAAAGTAACCGGCCTTGTGATCAGTGATCACTATAACTGTGTCAAATATTCAATGTTTAAAGTTTTGCTTAATTTTATTTTATTTGTCTATATTTTTATTGAAGTGAAAGTATTTAATCAAACTTTCAGTCTTTCAAAGACTTTCTTCACGAATATGTGAATTATAGTGCGAACACAATTGACTGCATTTGTTGGCATTATTTTTATATTATATTTTTATATTATCCATGTAATATTAAGAACAAGTTAAATAGCCATGTTCTTCTCGTTATTTGTTGAACTATCGCTGAATTGTTTGCTCAATATTATGCACAAATCAACCCATTTATTGAATTTGGAGAATTGGTTCCGAATTTTTGGAGTAACCGATGCCTACAATCATATAATCGGTTTCACATCATTGAGTCCTTCGATGTTAATCAACGCAATCATGTTTTGACGCAATGCTTACACTGACTGAGCGATCAATGAATAAAATATCCAAACATTTCATTCACCGATAACTTGTATTTATTTCTATTTATATAAGAATTATATAAAAAATAAATTCAAATGAGTCTTATAAAAGTGAAAATTTTCATTTTCACTGATTTCATTATAAAGATATTCTCAAATGTGTATTTTAAATGAACTTGGTTAATCCACTTTTCATAAGACCCCTTTGAATTAATTTACCGGTATTTCAAAACGTTTATGCAATCAATTATTTAAATTTATGTTTCATTTAATTCGCATAACTTATGTAATAAACTAATTCTTATAAATGACAATTCAATTGTAATGCTATTTTTGAAATTGACAAAATGATCATGGTAATCTTAACTTAATTAAAAAAGCACTTTCGATTAATAAAGTTACTTGGGCAATTCAATTGGAAATTATTAAGACAGTTTACTGTAAATGTTACTGAAAAGCAAGCAATAAATAAAATAAAATAAAATAAATTCAAACCCATTTAATAATAATAATTATTTATAAAATTCTATTTAATCATTAATTAAGCAAATCTTTATTTAAATAAAATTAATTCAATCATTCATTGCTTTAAATCATTAGACAAATGAATATAATTATAAAACTCATTGAAAAGGCAATAAATATTGTTAAAGCATAGCAACAGATAATTACCAACCAATTGTGAATCTGATCAGTAATGTTAAAGTTTGTTACCAGAGTTTCAATAGATTAACCATTCATTGCATACCTCTTTGATAATGAAAATATTCTGTTATTCTTAATATCGTTTATAATATGGAAAACGAAAAAAATTGAATTAAAGTAAATATTATTTAAATAATAATAATAATAAAAATAGCGATAATATGGATATCGCAGAGAATTCTGTAATCAATAGTTGCTGTAAAATAATTAATAGTTTACTTAAATCAATGGAATGTCTGTCCTCTCCAATCGATAGCCTATCCGATCTGAAAGACGGCTCAGTTTTAGTGGAAATTATGGAAAGTTTTGACAATTCATTTGATTTGTATTTTGAACGCAAAACAAATTACTTATTCATAAAACAATGGCTACAAAGACAAGGATTAGATTTGGGCCGCAATAGAACTGTGGATGAGATACTGAGAAGTGAAGAGCGAGCACATCTGACACTTTTCATCTATGCTATGGTCACTGTATTCCTTAAAAATGAAAAATATTTGAGCAAAAAATTCAAATCATATAACTTGAATGTAAGTCAAACGGATTTGATTTCTATTACATTATATACGAAATGGAAATTATGTGAAGAAGAGATTGAAGTGAAAGAGTTGTCTATTTTGAAGCAAAACAATAGATTAGGTATTATTGTGAACGACAACCAATCCATTCAACAGCAGAACAACGATTTGATCAACGAATTGGCAAAACTTAGGGCAAAGATAGCAGAGTTGCAGAGCGTGGCCAAGAAGAAAGACGAAGAGCACAAGACGCTTGTGGCCAGGCTTATTGCTGAATTGTCGCACCAGAAGTTCAAAACTATGACCACTTCTGTTGAATATAATTTATAAAATATTATTTCACTTTATTCTATAACTTGGCTTAACATTGATTTTTCTCAAATTATAAAAATTTTAGAAAATATTAATATTTTTTCCGAAATCTACTTAAAAATTAATTTATTCCGTATATAATTTGATATTCATTAAATAAATCTTGAGCATTTAATGAAATTGTTTTTATTTGACCTAACATTTTGAAATTAATTATATTATTGATGAGTTGTATTCATATTGAAAACAAAGCAAATACTCTGTACCTCAATGTCAAGGTTAGTGACAATAACTTATCAATGATTTCCAAACTGTTTAAAAACAAAAAGCATCGACAGATCAAAACTTGAATATTGATTCGTACAATAGACCTGAAAAAATAATCATTGAATTCAAGGACAATCTTAAAATGGAAATTATGCTAATTTTAGATTAGAACCAGAATATGATCAAAGTTTATGAACCATTGGGTCACTGAAACATTTATTTTCAATTAATAATTCATATTATTTCTGAAAATATTTTTCGGTTCTTTCAAACAAATAAAGTGTTATAAATATGAATACGAATAACAAGTAAAGTGCAATTCACACAAGAAATAAGTCGTGATCTTATTAGACATTCACTTATATATAACCGTGATACAATCATTAAAATGATAGATTAGATAAATAATTCAAAATAGAGAGAAGCATGGCTTGCAATCTTGGTAAAGTGGTGCCGAAACCCCTTCCCTGAAAGTCTAATAACATAAGAAACAATGTTTCTGTTTATATCAAATGAATGTTGAGTTCAATTATGAAAACAATATTTTCTTATTATTAATATAAATGAAGAAAAAAAACTTTATATTAATATTGAGGCGAAAGTCGTGAGAAGTGAGAGCGAAATCCTTTTTACACGAATGCTGTGGAAAGGGACGAATCGAATCGCTTTCTATAATAAAGTGAATCATTTAATGAGTTCATTACCTCTTCTATTAGGTCTTATTCCAGGTCTGCTTTCATTCCAGGTCTGGTTTTATTCCTTTGCAATTGAACTTCACTTTCAGTTCTGCTTTCATTCAATTCGGTTATTCGGGTATAAAGTCGTGTATTTTTGAGAACAGTATTGGAATTTGTCTTAAGTTTAAAATATTTTTTATATTATTTATTCTGTGCTAGAATTGGTTAGAAAATGAAAATCTATATAATTGTTCTGGCTTTGTTTCATACTAGCATAGAAAGTGTCAATTCTTATCGATACGACAAACCAGTTTCCATATGCGATAGGAATAAGTCATTTAACAATACGTTCTATCGTTTGCCCAAAACTGTTAGTCCGATTCGCTATAAGATTAGATTCAGACCAGACATGAGTCGATACAAGTTTTACGGAACCGAAACTGTTTTGGTTCTGATTAACAACAAGACTGATATTATAGAAATGAACTCGCTTGATTTGATTATAGACAGCGCTTTCTTTATGACTAAGAGAATTAGAGGTAAGAAAATCAATGTTTTAATCGTAAAGACTGTAATCACTTCATAAGTGTTCATAAGTTATAATCAAAACTCAATTATATTTTGATCTAATTCTGTCTGAAGTTGAGGTCAAATCGATGTTCTTGTGTCGAGAGAAGGAGACAATAGTATTGCAATTCTACAAATATCTGGATAAAGGCTACGGAAATTTGACCCTCACTTTCAGTGGTAGTCTCGACAATATGGTCACCGGTTTCTACAGAACTCATCCGAAAGCAGTGGTCGGCGACGAAGGCATGATTGCAGTGACCGACTTCGGTCCGGCAGACTCTCGTCGAGCCTTTCCTAATTGGGACGACCCCTCCTTCAAGGCTCGGATTCAGTTAACAATAGCCGTTCCCAGAGATCACTTGACTCTAACAAATATGAACGAACAGAAGAGAAGGTCCTTTAGCACAGAAATGGAGGAAATCAGGTTCGAAATGTCACCCCCGATGACCAGTAGTCTCGTGGCTATAGTGGTCGGCAAATTCGACTTCATTGAGCAATTGACTGACGACAAGGAAGTTCTGGTTCGAGTGTTCACTCCTGTGGGCAGACAAGACGAGGGAAGGTTCGCTCTGGAAGTGACCAACAGATTGTTGTTATTCTATAAATACTTTTTCAATGTTTCGTATCCTTTATTAAAACTGGATTTAATATCAATCTCTGATTTTCCGTCTTCTATGGAGAACTGGGGTATAATTACATTCACTGAAACTCAAATTCTGGTCAATAACTATACGTCAGAAGAAGAGCGAAGAATTGTAGCTCTAGTGATAGCACACGCCTTAGCCCACCAATGGATCGGCAATTTAGTGACATTTGAATCTTGGAATGAAAATTGGGTTAACGAAGGGTTCGCGACATTCATTGAGAACGAAGCCATCGATATATTGTACCCGAATTGGAAAGTCTGGCAAAGTTTTGTCGCCAAAGACTTTCAGAATACCTTAGAATCGGATTCTATACAACACTCGGAAGCGATTGAGACCCGAATTAATTATCCGACAGAACTGGAGAAGAAATTCAATTATGTCTCGTATCAAAAATCAGCCGCAATTATGAGAATGATTAACAAATGGGTCGGAAGAGAGGTATTGAATGAATAATAATATTATCAATGAGATTGCGAATGAGGCCAAAGACAGTACAATCTAATGCTTTTAATATATAAGACATTTGTATTAATAGATAAGGTGCTCTGAAATTGTTAACCAATTGAGCCAGGCTTAACTTGAATTGAAGTTATTTCAATATAAATCTAAATTCCAATCATTTTTACATAAATTTTCTAATAATACAGTAATTATTATCGAATAGATTATCATTAGTTCAGACAATGACAATAAAACCTTTACATGACTTCCGAAACCTTATATTAAATAATTAAATAATAATTTATTTTGCATTAAGTTATTCAGACAAGGAATCAGAAAGTTTTTAGCGGACTATTCATACAAGAGTGCAATGGCTTCGGACTTATGGCATACCTTTCAAACACTAAAAGACCTTCAATTGAAAGAAGTTGCTGACAGTTGGGCCAAACAGAGTGGCATTCCTGTTATCAATGTAATTATTATTTATAACATTCAATCAAATGATATTCTGATTCAATATTTCAAAAGAAATAATTCAATTACTTTTGCCATAACTGTCCGGCACTTATAGGTGAAGGAACGGCAATCAGGAGAAACTCGTATACTTAGTCTAACACAAGAAAAGTTTGTGCCGATTGAGAAATTGAGTAACAAAAGCAACCCTGAAATATGGCAAATACCTATACAGATAACTAATCTGTTCAGTCCATACACTCCATCGACAGAAGTGCTGATGAATAGCAAAGAAATGCAGATAACAGTGAAAGATGTGTGGGAAGGGGAATGGGTTAAACTCAATCATAATTCACATGGATTTTATAGAGTCAACTATCCCATAGAAATGCTCAATAAGTTTATTAATTCAATCCAAAGCAAAACAATGCCAGCAATGGATAGACTGAATATATTGAGCGATCTGTTCGCTATGATTCAATCGGGCCGGACGTCCACTCATATAGGACTTCAGTATTTATTGCATTATAAAAATGATGACAACTCTGCCGTTTGGGAACATATACTGAAAATTGTATTCAAATTGGATTTACTGCTCTCTGACACAGATCTCAGAGAAAACTTTTGGTCCTTTGGAAGAGAATTGTTGTCCGGAATCAGAGATAAGTTCGGATGGGATGCGAAAAAAGATGAAGACTTGAGGATAACCAAAATGAGACCACAAATACTCAGTCTATTAGCCATTTTCAGAGATAAACAAGTAATAACAGAAGGCATGAAAAAATATGAAAATTACAAGACGGGTGATCTGAATACGACTTTAAGTGAAGATATGATTATAACTCTCTACAAGATATTCGGCAATAATTGTGAAAAACAAGCTTTCGATGAATTATATGAGGTTTACATTAATTTCAATAACATTAAGTCAATTACATTAACCAGAATTCGTTTTATTTCTAATTGAATTATATTTTCTATAATAGATGTATAAAAATGCTGGAAATCCTTTGGAACGAAACCACATTATAATGGCTTTGACGGCGACCTCAGAAAAGGAAAGAATACTTAAAGTTCTGGAGTTCTCTATATCAGTAAGTGTTTACAAATAGGTTATGAATTCAATTTGAATGATATAAATATTATCTTCATTTCATTTCAGGAAAATATTCGATTCATTGATAGCACAAAAATAATCTCTGGTTTATGTCATACAATGATCGGTAGAGACAAGACGTGGAAATTCTTTGAGAAATATTTCGATGAATTTGAGCGAATGTTTGGCTCTTCTACTCTCGAAATGACTTTACTCGTTAAGGTTTGCCTTATATTTCGACTTATATCTCAAAAAGTAATTTATAGTAAAACTATTGAAACATTTTTCTGTATTTTATAGAATTTCATAGAAATGTTTTCATCCGAAGACAAAGCCAATGAATTCGAGACATTTTTCACTCGCAAGAGAATAATTATAGGAAAGAACCTGGATACTTCTCTGGAAAATATTAGAGTCAACGCTAAATGGCTTAATAGAGATATTATTCAAATTAGAGAATATTTAACCGAAAATACTTTCGAAGTGAACACAAAAAATAATTAAATTATTTTCAAAAACAAAAATAATTATAAAAAATAATATTTACTACATATCAAAGAATAAGTTACTCAATAAGTATTAGGAATATATTTAATTATTAATTTAAAACTTATTTATCAATTCTTCATAAAAGCAATGAAAATAGTTTCAAAACAATTCAGATTTCTTGGAATTTACAGTACATGGATCATTCACACTATTACCTGTATTCAATTTATTATCAAACATAACATTACGTAGAATTAATTGATTTTATTTTAATTTATTCTCTAGTATTCTGATTGAGTATTATTTATAAATATCTCATATTTAATATAAAATTGATTACCGATAAACAGATTCTGTAATTAGTCTCAAAATAACTTTTGTAATATTTTTTTCATATAATAAATAAAACATATAATTAGTTGTATTGATATAATACTGTACATCAAATGACACGAAAATATGACAATTTATTCATATTTTATTTGTAGAACTTTTCAACTTATTATTAATCAATCAATAAATTATTATTTCTATTATTATTTTTTTTACTTATTATTTTGTAAAAAATATTTCTCAGAATTTTTCATTCAAGTCCTTAAACTTATTCGATATTATATAATATTATTTTCATTTTTTTATTCAAAATATCATTTCGTAAGAGCTTTTAGGAATAAGTTCGCGAAATATTTAATGACTAATCATTTTATAAATGGGAAAATCGATGCTTAAAATTGCGGCTAATTATCCGGTTTGTTATTATTAAGTTTTATTAATTTTTCTTAATTACAGAATATTCTTATACGCGATCAGAATCCGCCGTATTTTTATACGAATGAAGAAAATGAAATTATAAATGGAATCGATTATCATCTGATCCACACAATTATGAAATATTTGAATTATTCGCATCAGTTTATTCACGCCAAAGGGGAATGGGGTCGACAAGTGAATGGAACCTGGACTGGTATGATAGGCAGAGTGATTGACGGTTCAGCCGATATGGCTTTGGGCGCACTTTCAGCCAATTCCGATCGGGAGAAAGCGGTTGACTTCACTATTCCCTACTATTACTCAGACATTACATTCTTTACGCGAATCACAAAATTGAGTTCAATTAATGCAAATTCACTATTAGTCGAACCGTTTGAGTTGAAAGTCTGGTTAACTCTACTCTTTTTAATCATTTTCTCCGTATTTCTTATGAAATTATTTAAACAAAAATTTGAAAATACTTTTGATATTCTTATCCGATCTTTGTTTCAGCAAAGTATGATATAATTCTAATTTATAGCAAGGCAATAAATCATATTTCAAATGTACTTTTCATTACAAACTATTCAGGCATTGCATTGATTCCACGTCGGCTCAGATTTTTTGCCTCGATTTGGCTTATATTTGGTTTAGTGTTGTCTCAACTCTATGTTTCGGTTATTTTCCTGTTTATGAGTGAACTCATACCCCGACCAGGAATTACTAGTATTCAAGAATTGGCTGAAGCCGTCAAAAGTGGCCAATATATACCCGCGACCAGCAGTGGTGGATCGTTATATAGGTTGATCAAGGTAAGTTTATATAAGTGTATAAGTCGATGATTTAAACATAGAAATAGTTTGTTTGATTTTTATAATATTTTCATTGGTTTCTCACTGAACAGGAGATAAAGACTTCTCCATTGAATTCAATCGGAGAGGCATTGATTGATATAAGAAAGATAAACAATGCTATGAAACAAATGTTGACTAATATGTCTCAATTGGTGTACATATGTCCCAGACTTTTAATCAATGGCCGCACTCCTAGTTTTGGATCTGGCTACTTTCATTTGCCACCCAAGACCGGGGAAACAACATTTCTTATGGAGCAGTTGACGATAGCTGTGCCCAAAAATTTTAGCCATAAATACAAAATCAATAAACTGTAAGAATTGCACGAATTTCTGCATTCATTTAATTTTATTGATTAATCAATAAATGATTTTAGTATTAGACGATTGGAATCGAGTGCACACTTATCTCATTGGGAGTCCATATCAATGAGAGAGAAATCCAATTTCAAGAATCAGTCCAATTATGGAGACTTCAGGTTAGAAGAGCCGACGGAAGGACTGGCGCTAAACACTATTCAGTATATATTATATCTCTGTTCTGGAGGTCTAATCATCTCATCGTTTGCTTTCATATTCGAAACAATATTTAAATTAATTTCTTTGAAAACATTTAATATATTTTTAAATTGTTTACAGGTTTATTAAAAACCAAACAGTAATTGATTTTATAGAGAATTTTCTATTATTTAATATTTTTTAAGATAATAACTATTTTTTGTCTAATATTTTAGAGTTTATCTGAAATTATTTAACAAATAAAATGATTTCATTAAAAATCGAGTTGATTTGCAGATTATGAGCATAGGTTGAGGAACCCCGAGTTGTTGAGCGATGCTTAGAAGTAGTATTAGGGGCTACACTCTATTTGCTTTACAAAAATCTATGGTAGTTGTCAGCATGGACATCTGTGGTGGTCAGCATAGAAATTTATTTTATTTAATTTATTTTGGCACTCATTCTTTCAAAGTTTTATTTAACAAGTTTTAAAAATAAATACAGTCCTAAGAAATAATTTAAATATTCATTGTTATGTTCTTTTTTGTTTGTTTGAAATTTCAATTTCTAAACTTATCTTGAAACAACCCCTACTACCATATACTTCTGTTAAGCAAATAGAGTTTCGTCCCAAATATCACTTCAATGCAATGGTCACCTATTCCCGGTGCCTATTTCTATGCTGACCACCCTACTACCATAGATTTTTGTAAAGCAAATAGAGTGTCGCCCCTAATACCACTTCTTAGCATCGCTCAACAACTCGGGGTTCCTCGACCTATGATAATCAGCTTGACTATTTTCGACCCTTCTATTCAGTGTTGTGTATTTCAATGAAATAACCAAGCTTTACCAAGCAATAAAATTGAATTTACATGTA
>JAQIWA010001960.1:0-15293 GCA_034693305.1 Eueremaeus valkanovi
TGGCTCTCATATGAAAGCAATCAAAAATTCTTTTTATTATTTTTATGTATTTTTTGATTCAAAAATAAAATTTATTTAAAATCAAAGTCTTTTTCTACTCATTTGACAAAAGAATCATTAATTGAATGAAAACTTTTGCTGTAAAACACTTAAGACTTAAGGAATTTCTTTATCAGAAAAGGAGTTAAACCTATTGAGACAGTCGTCGGTCTCTTCTACTCAGTTCTCACTTCGGGTGCATTTGATTTCAATTAATTCAATGTTCATTCATAAGGAAAAGGGTCACCGATTTGAATGAAATCAAATGTGCTGTTTGTGCGGTCAGGTCTATTGTCCAAATGTTTTCTACTAATGCCGTCCATAATGTGATTGAATGAAGAATAAAGTCATTGAAAGAAGTTTTGATAAATAAAACAGTTTTTCATAGCCTTTAAAATGACTTCATTTATAGGAATTTTTGTTTAGAAAATAAATTCAGATTTTTTTTGAATGAATTTTATTTAAATAATTCTGAATTTTTACAGAATTTATACAATAATTTAAAATAAGCCCATGAATCTTGATCGTCGGCGTCTTCTTCTTCTACTGCCAGACCTTCTTCTTCTTCTACTGCCAGACCTTCTTCTTCTTCTACTGCCAGACCTTCTTCTTCTTCTACTACCAGACCTTCTTCTTCTTCGGGATCGGGATCTACTCCTTCTTCTCCTTCGAGAACTGCTCCTTCGGCGCCTTCGTCTGGTCTCCAGTATCTCCCCGGCCGACCGCATCGGTTTTGCCATCTCTTCCGACTGCTCTTCACTTCCAATCGCTTTCATGGCTTTTCTAACGATTTTGTCTTTGATTTCAAATAAATTTATAAATAATTTTGAACTCAACTGATTGGAAGCTAAACGGAAACTGATTTGAATTTTATTTATTTCTTATTTTTTAATAAATGAATTTTCTGTTCATAACGTGATTCCAATGAATACAAAATCAAATTAACTCAACTCATAAAATGACTTCACTTATAAAATCTTTGTTCAGAAAATAAATTCAGATTTTTTTTGATTAATTTTTATTGAAATAATTCTGAATTTTCACAGAATTTATACAAAGAAATGAACAATAATTAAAAGAATATCTTTAACCGAAAGGAAGTTCATTCCGATTCGGCGCTTGAGTGACCCTGATTTTTGAATAACAAAATCAGTTAAAGTAAAATAAGAATTCAAATCAATTGAGAATTTTTAAGGACTCTATAATAGTAGTCAAAAAAATATTAGATCTCTGACATTCATGGCTTAAATTTCCGATAAGTTTCTTACAATTCATTGCCAACAATAATCAGCTCTGATTGAAGTTGAGAACAGATAAACCCAGAGCTCATTCAATATGGATATAAACTCGCAAAACAAAAATTTAGCATTACTTACGATATTATTGTTTTCCTTTTGAAAACAAAACGCATTTCTATAATACTGTCCACAAGTCTTAGTAATTATATTCTTCTTCTTCAATGTCTTCGAGAACTCCTTTGGTTGAGATTCAGGTCGAGTATTGCCGACCCCAATGACCCTCACATTAACATTGGCTCGATTTGCATAATTCTGATTCGACAAACAAACGGTAATTGTGGTCCAGTGCCTCATTGAACTGTTCACCTCAATCAGCGCCAAGTCATGCAAATAATTGAATGACCCTCGACTGTGACCGTGCTTTCGGTATGGGATGGTTCGTATGCTCTATACATAGAAGTTCTGTTTTGCGTAACCCATGGCTTGGATTTTGATGAGAGGATAGAACGAAGAATTCATTCTAAGGGAACGGAAGTTAATTATATGAATAGAAATAAAGGACTGTTTGTGTCGACAATCAATTGATTCTTACAATGCATTTCTTATTCCGAAACAATGGCTGCACTTATGAGTCATAAGTTAAGACCCAGTTATCCGATACTATAGATCCCCGCAATAATTCTTTTCGCCATTTTAGTGAAGTCAAACCTAACAAACCAGGGAAACTCGTAGAGCCGGGCAACCTGGCCCTGGTATATTCTCATTTTTACAGTACTATTACATGCTTGGTATCATAGCTGGAAACGGACCTGTCTAGCATAGTTAGCGGTCGCTTGGTTTCAACAATGAATTTAGAGTCAAATCAAATTCGACAAAAACTACAGTATTTCCCGCAAATGACTGCATCTTTAAAGTTTTTATTTTAATACCAAGTGAATGCATTTACTGTTTTCAATAACCGGAGCACTAATTCCACACATAATTTGAATAAAACATATTTTTGCACAAACAGTGAAAACACTAAACCATGTGTGCACTGATAATAGCAAATAAAATCGAGCAAGGACTAATAACAACATTCGATACTGTCTGTACATCGTTGTGAAACACTGCGAACTTATAACAATATAACGGACTATCAAATCCAAAGTCATATTTTCAAACACTTTAATAATCAAAACCTTCATTAAACGTATTTGTTCCGATCCATAGCCACAATGGCTATCGATGTGTTCAATACATTGAAGATCAATGTCATGATATTGTGTGCCCTGATTATGTTGCTTTCGATAATCAATGCTTTATATCATTTCAATGCATTGGAAGACTCGAACAGTAAGTCCAAGGCCTTCTATGACACCGATATCTACATAATGGTGGAGAAAGGGATCCAGGTTGTGTTCTGTGCGTTCGGCTTATATGCGGCAAACAGTGAGGACTACAGAAACGTAT
Source organism: Eueremaeus valkanovi (assembly GCA_034693305.1). Taxonomy (NCBI): domain Eukaryota; kingdom Metazoa; phylum Arthropoda; class Arachnida; order Sarcoptiformes; family Eremaeidae; genus Eueremaeus; species Eueremaeus valkanovi. Next base: position 2,730 of record JAQIWA010001960.1, read on the forward strand.
TAATATTTGGCATTTGCATAACTGTGCTGTTCATCTATCGCGTCGGCATTCTTATAATCAACTTCAGTATTGGAGACTTGCTTACACTGATTCCAATGACTGCACTGGTAGTCACGACTTGGCTTTATTTGAATCAAATCGCCCGAAAGGAGAATCAGATGACGTCAGACGCGATGAACAAAAAAGATGAGCGAAGTATCCAATTATTAATATTAATATTTCATTATTATAATACCTGTGCCACCTCCCATATGACACTTTATTATCGCATATCCCTGACTGTGTAGTCGTCCCGTAACCCTGACCAATTACAGAAATCCTGAGCCTTGCCTGCTCAATTAATCGACTTATTCTTATGAATATATTTTTCATTTGCAGTGTTCATCAAAATAGTTAAATGAATGGAAATATGAATTATATTCCAAACGATAATTGAATCGACATTTCATACATTTTATTCTTCAAAAAACTATTTTACATTAAATTGTATTTGTTTTTTAAACTCTTCTAAATTACACTGCTTACATTATTTATCATCCATAAGGTTTGCTTCTCATTTAAAATTAGAAATTAAATCAATAAAAATTCAAATATTGTACAAAAAAAGCTAAAAAAATGTGTGCAATAACTCCTGGCCCAGTATTTGTTCAAAATTTGAATGTGCTCGTATATTGTAGACTAATGTACTGAAATAAATGTGCCCAGATGCCTAGATTCAAACGTTCAGATAATTCAGAAAATTAAGCTGTTTTGACCCTAAATTCTCCTTGGAAATGATCAAGTCAAAATATTTATGCGTATAAATGAACAACATCTTAATAAAATATATGAGTTCCACCTCCTTGGCCATTCTTATATAATGCATACACATTTTGATGACTAATGAATGCATTTCTTTTTTGTCTAAAACTTTTGGTTTCACTTCGACCCAATTGGTTGCTTCCCTCCACTACTTCTAACCGAAAATTTCTAATTTTGAAGTTTTTTATTTTGATTTTCTGTTTGAGAACATATTTAACGAAAATTGTTAAACCATTTGAAAGCATTATAAAAGAAAAGCCGAAATACAAACTGACGAGACTTCCAATGAAGGAAATAAATTCTTCAAATGATAGTTTGGGCGATTGTGAGAATACCAGTGCTTTGAGTTCGGGTGAAAAGAGTAGTAATGAATAGTTGAGCCCCTCGTGACTGAAGTGACTTTTAGTCAGACTATAATATTCGTGAAAACAGCCGACTTTAGAGCCACAGAGCTTACGACAGATTTCTCCAATTGTTTGGTCCAAACTATTATTATCGTCAAACACTTGAAACATATCTACCATTAAATGATTTGATGGTTCATATGTCAGATAATTACCCGGCCACTTATTCTTCAGATGCTTTCTCATCTCTTTTATGCGACAATTCTCTATACAGTTATAACGAGTTTTATATCCAATGAGTTTGTAATCAAAACAATCCGATTCGTATGGTTTGGGCAACGAATCAATAATTGTTTTCTGATAGACAGCAAAATTGACCCGATCCTTCTTCTGTTTAAATTTAAACTTGATCTTTTTGAATGAATTGACAATCGGCTCATCTCTTGAATGCAGAGTCATTTCATAGTCCTCTATATTTTCATTAATCATAATATCCAGCAATGAAACCAAATAGTCTTTGAATATAATGTCGTCTTTTATTAGATATCGTTCATTCGGTTCGCCATTCATTTGAGAGAAGAATGTGTAACAAGACTTCTGGTAATCTATAGATTGTCTGATCGCTGATATTTCATCGCATTTTATATAATATTTGGTACTATTTTTGAAAGCTATTGGTTTCTGAACATAACAGCTATTATTGAAGATCTCATTCACCGAAATCAAAGACTCGAACTGTTGTCTAACACTGATTGAGTTCAGATACTCTTTGACCGCAGAATAAAATTCTTTATAAGTTTTATTGGAAATTCTTCGTCCGATTTCTTCTTTCAATAAATACTTCTTTTTTATGCATAAAGTCATTGCCGGCAATGAAATGGTCGACACTTTTTCATAGCTGACAGAAGTTGTCGTCTTATATGCAAAATATATTTCACATATTTTCAAGACTTGATACAAACATATAGACAAACATATTATGAAAAATACAAAACGAAAAGTTTTATCAATTAGTTTGCATTCTTTTAACTGAATTTTAAGCATTTTTCATATTTAACTAAAATATATAAATATTTCGGTAAATATTTTACGAAATGTTATTCTTATATAAAATAATACAAATCTTTATTAATTGCTGAGATTTGTAGTGCAAAATAAATCAATTAAAATGTCTATAAAATTAGATTTTTGCCAAAATTCTTATTATTCCGAATCTATTAATTCAGACATTTTTATATACAGTAGAAATCATTATTCGGAACATTATCTGAATTCAAATATTATTCTATAAAAGAAATAATATTTATAAGAATTCAATTTTCTTAATGCTATAGTTTGATAATATGTTTACCCTGGTGTGTATGCAATTCTCAGAAATGTTTACCACTCTATTGATTAGTTGGCCCTGTTCCATCCTTGTGTACACATTCAGCACCAGATCAAACAAGCAATCATTTAACAAGTTTTCTATTTTTGAAACCTATTCAAACAATTATTGTTTTTCGAAACCAGAAATATATTGACATTTATTGACAGCATTTAGGTTTGAAATGAAATAAATGACTTCTTCGCAGAATATTCTCTGTTTTATTCACATTATATAACTTTGTCTCGGAATGGTCTGGGATGGGGGATGGGCAGCGATGTGTGAAACCAGTTAATGCTATCCAAGGAAATAAGGAATATTCTAATGGGTATGGGATGTGTGTATGCCATACACTGTATGGGATAGTCATACAAAAATCGGATCAAAAGGAAGACATCATAACTGGACGGACAGTAAAGCAGACGAACAGACAGTTTGACGTCATCTGTGAGAAAGAGTTGGCGTAAAACTTATCGTATGTTTGGTTAAACCAAATTGGTTTGACTTTTGGTTTAGTTTTTCCTTTAATTTAGTTTTGATTTAATTGAATGAATAATCAATGGATTGAATCATAATATGAGTGCAAATGAGTTGAAGTGTTTGAGTCGTAAAGAATTGCATTCATTAGTGAATCGATTGAAACGAAATATAAATGTTTTGAAAACAGATTTATTGGGATTTAAATTACTGTCAAATCGTTATCAAAAATGTTTAGACTTTTTGTATGAAATCAAAGAAATTAAATGTCTTTCAAATGAGAATCAGTTGACAAACGATATAAAGATTTTAAACACAATTAATGTTAAGAAATGTTTTGTTTCGTTAAATGAGTTGAATATAAGTCATAATAGCTATGAATCAAACGGTAATTGAATTGAATTTTTATGTATTTTAATATCAATTGAATTGAATTCTCATTGAAATAGATTTGCAATCAATTGGTTGTCAAACGAGTACTCAATTCAATGATGTCTTCACACAAACTGAAGACAAACTTCAAGAGTCAGATGAGTTGACTGAAGAAGAAGTTTCAGACAATGAATGCATAACTGATTGTATGAATGACTCAAACGATGAGACAATAGAAAGGACTGAATGTTTGGTAAATAAGATTCAAATCTCGGAATCGATTAATGCATTCATTGGAGAGAAGAATGATTTGAATACAACTAATGATAAGGTTTTGGTTAAAGAAGAACCGGAAGAATGCGATACCAATGCAGACGATAATTATGAGCCAAACAGTGGCAGTGAATGCAGTCATAAGAGTAGTGAAGATCTGAATGAAAACAGAAAAACTAAATCCATTCAAAAGTCCGGAGAATATGTGTGCGAATGGAAGGGCTGTTCGAAGAGTTTTAGTCGTCATTTGTATCTGAGAAGACATCAAAACATACATAAGAAGAAATTCCGGTGCGATTGGGACGGATGTGGTTATTGTGCCTCAGAATTAAGGAATTTGAAGAGACATAAAGTGCTGCGAAAACATTTGTCAACCGACCAGTTGTCAGATCCGGAGCACTCAAACCCTAAACTATGGCTTAATTGTTCAGAAACTGACTGTCAATTCAGGACTGAATCAAAATATTGTTGGAGACTAACAGAGCATATGAGCAGTCATTGTAAGGAAGAAACTAATGAATCGATTGATGAAAATATTGATAGAAATGAAGAGACAATCGAAAAGACTTAGAATGAAATGCAAAATATTTCGGAAAATAATAACTCAAATGAAGAAAAAACTGCAGAAAAGACTAACGAAAGCTCAGAATTGGATAAAGAATTGAATGAAACGAATATTGAATTAAGAAAAAGAAAAATGGATTCGTATAGAGAAGTATTGGAGGATATTGTTGAGGAAAGTGTGAAAAAACATATTTGCGATTGGATTGGATGTGAAAAGGAATATAAGACTAAATTCAGTTTAGAGCAGCACAGGTATGAACATTTGGGACAGAGGTTTCGGTGCGATTACAAGGATTGCAATCAATATTTTTCATGTCCGAGGAGTTTGAAGCGACACAAATGCAAACACAATTCTAAGTATGTGTGCGATGTCCAGGGATGTGGTCATAGAGCCGAAGATAAGTATTCTCTGAATAGACATAAAGAGAACACACATTCAGACCAACGGATTGAATGCGGAATAAATGAATGCAAAAAACAGTTCAGAAGTGAACAGTCATTACGTATGCATAAACTGGCAGTTCATCCGCAAGTGTTGGCAGACATTGCATGGATTGAGTGCTCAGAAAATGGCTGTCAATTCAAGACTAAACTGAGGGCTAAATTCACTGAACATATGGGAACTCATAGCAAACCATATGTCTGTGAAGTCTGTGACAAACGGTTTGGCAAAACTCAAGTTTTGAAAAGACATTTATTAACACATTCGGGAAATACAGACCATTGGAGTGCATGCGAATGGCACGGATGCGAACAGAGGTTTGCGAAGAAATGGAAACTCAAAGATCACATGAATGTCCATTTGGGTCTAACACCCTATCAGTGCGATTGGCCTCACTGTGAGAAACCGTATTCTTTAAAAAGTAATCTTGAAATGCATATGAAAAGACATAAACAGCTGGACTACCGGTGCGATTGGCCTGAATGCGAATATCAAACAACAAATCCGATTCGGTTTAGGAATCATAAGAAAAGACACGAAAATGAAAATTAAATACATTTTTATACAAATATTTAAGACTCGTATTAGAAGTCAATTCTTATATCTCTGACCAAAATATGTTCAAAATTCAAGAATAGACACAAAAATTATTATTTTTCATACTTTTGCTATAAAAACAATAATAAAGTTAATTCAAAAATAGGTTTGACTGTCGAGTGACCCGACTGTTAGTCTTTTAATAAATAAAATTCAGTTATTTTGTTAATAAATCTGTTTATTATTATCTGTGTTTAAAATACATTCCGGAGTAAAATGTTTGATAAAAATGCAAATTAATTATTAGAATAAGTTTTTCCGAATAAATAGATTTTCTTAACTTTTTTACAATTAGTCATAAAATTATAGAAATCATTAATTTCTAGTGTTTTTGAGTCAACAAAATCATACAAATGATCGAACCGTAAAATCTGTAGTTTTGTTAACTTTATTAACGAATTGAATATTAAATCAATTGATTTTGTATTCACTTTAAATATATTCAAATATTGGAGTTTTGGTAAATAAATGTCAATATCTTTGAAGAAAATGTCATTCATTTGACCGAAATTTAGTGTCAAATGTGTTATGTTTTTCAAGTCTTTCAATGATTGACACGAAATATGCGATTCATTTAAAGGCGAATCAAAATTAATATAAATTAGTCTCAAATCTAATCGTCTTAATTGTGAAAAGCATTTAATTATACTTAAAATCTCTTCAATTTGTGATATGAACTCAATTTTCAAATCAATGCCCAAACTCTTGACTTTCGGACAGTTGTCTGACATTTGTTTCAACAGTAGAGCAAAAGACTGACTGAAAACTGTGCTGTAATTGAAAATAATTTTCAGTTCATTTAATTCACTTAATTTCGCGATATTTCTCATCAGACAAGTGACCGAACTCTGATCGCACCCATAGCTTATAAAAACGTAAACACTTTTCAAACTATTTCTATTAATTTCAACTAAACTTTCAAATCTAATCGAGTCTTCATTATTGAAACGAAAGCGAATTTTTCTCAACTTTTTAACAAATATTTCGTTTGAATTAAAACTATTTGTATGGAAAATATGCGACAAATCCTTGAGTTGTAAAACATCTAAATCTCTAATATTTGTACAGAAGTTAAGATTATTTTTATTAAAATTATTGAAAACTGATTTGAAATTAATTTTCATTAATTTCGGACCGAATTTAAGAAAAAACTTCTCAATTGTATCGTCGCTTAAATTATTTAAATCCAAATCAATTGCATTCAAATGATTGCAGTATTTGGTAATCAAAGCAAACAATTGGTTCTGATTTGAGTAGACTTTCGAGTATTCAATATATTTAATAAAATTACACTTTTTTAGTATTGACTCAAATATAGTCAAATCAATGCACAACTCATCCCAACCGCGACTATCGCCACACCGTTTGGCCATTAGTTTTGAACTAATATTGCTATCGATTATCAAATCGTATTGTTTTTCGTGTACTGTTCGCCTAAATTGTCTTGAAGTGCATTCGTAGCGAAACGAGTCCTCAAACGACAGATAACTCAATAAGACTTCAGTCAAGTCATCGCCGAATCTGTCGAACGATGTCTTGCAATAGGTTTTAGCCATTATTTGCTCTTCAGTTGATTTGCACAACAAATATAAACAAAACCATTCATTAGTTGAGATGTTGTCTGAAGTGTAGACACAATAATACGGTTAAGAAGTCTATTGTTTGAATCAAATTAATTAATTTACTGCTTATTAACCGATAAAACATTTCTTATCTTTCATATGATTTTCAGTCAACTGTTCGTCAATTATGTGCTGATAAGTGAACTATAAAAACTTGATTGATCCAAATGGTCTATAGTCCAGATACAATTTATTAATAATTAACCCCATCTAATAAAATGACTGTTCGTTGTTAATAGAGGATTAATGCGGTTTAATTGTTTGCATCTGGATCAATTTGTTTTGCAATAGTTTGGGTCATTTTATACACAAATATTTATGACATCATTTGTTTTTACCTAAACTTTGTATTCATTTGTTTTGTAAACAAAACAATATTTTCTTTCGGTTTATGAACTGAATTAATGACTGAATATATCTGTTGTTAAACATAATTAACACTTAAAATCAATATTAATGGCAATACTCAGTAGTAAAACAGATTTGCATTCATTGACTCGAATAGAGTTGTATTCAGTGGTCGATCGACTGAAGCGAAAGAATGATTACTTGAAAACAGATTTATTGAAATTCAGATTATTATCCATTCGTTGTCTCAAATATTTAGAGCATTTCAATGAACTGAATCAAACAAATGATTATTTCAGTCAAAAACAATTGACTTATGATTTAAATATTTTAAAGACATTTAATGAATACAATTGTTTTGTTGCCTTAAATCAGTTAAACTTAAGTTCGGATCAAATCAATGGTTCGTTTGATTCAACAAAAGTTTTTTAGTTTAAAAATAAGTTTAAAATTATTTTATATTTTTGTCAATCATTTCATAAATAGATTTAAATAATTATAAAGAACTGAAAGAAGAGTTAACTCAAAGAGAGGACAATCCAGAGTCAAATCCATCGGAAGAATGGATCGAACGGGACATCAATGGTATGGATGTCTCAAACGATGAGACAATCGATGAAATTGAGGACAAATTGTCTGCCAATAGAAGTGAAGAGACTTTTAATCCTTTACTGAATGAACCAAAGAATGAATGTATGGCTAAAACTAATGAAACAGAAGATCTGAATCCAAGTCTAAACTCAAGGAATGAATCGAAAGAAACATATTTTAGTGATAATGACAGCTATTGTGTGGCCAATGCGGAGGAATGGGATGATGAGAGTCTGGAGCAGACATATGATGAACAACACGACAGCAATGAGAGAATCGAATCAAATGATTGCCAGAAATCAGTTAATAATTATAATAAGACTAAAGAGGAAAGGAAGCCCTTTGGGTGCGATGTCGAGGCCTGTAGTCGAGTGTTTGCAACGCGTTTTGGTTTGAATAGACATAAACTGCAGAAACATTCGGAGAAGACATTGATTTGTGACTCCAATCGATGCCATTATAAGACTCCAAACGAAAGGCATTTAAATAAACAGAAATCAAAGCATACGAACGATATAACTGATGGACTCAATGGAGACAATGAAGACAAGAGTGAAGAGAAGGACAACAAAGAATATATTTGTGATTATATCGGATGTAATAAAGTGTTGAAAAATAAGTATTCGTTTCATAACCACAAACTGACTCATTCGGAAAAGCGCTATAAATGTGATCATAAGGACTGTTCGGCTGTTTTCTCGACTAAAGTGCGTTTGAGTGGCCACAGAGCAAAGCACAGCTCGAAATTCCGGTGCCATTTCAGCGAATGTGGATTTAGGGCCGAAAGCTTGAGTCAACTAAATAAGCATAAGTGGGTTCATTCGGGCGCCATCTCAGGTGAATACAAGTGCGAACTCAATGATTGCAATAAAGAGTTCAAAGACTCCAATAATTTACGTTACCATCAATTGCTGATCCACGCAAACCATTTCGAGCACATTCCTTGGCTCCAGTGCTCACGTACTGGCTGTGCCTTTAAGTGCAAAATGCAGAATATTCTCAATAAACATATAAAGAGTCATAACAATGGAGAATACCTGTGCGATTGGGACGGATGCGGAAAAGTGTTTAAAAAAGAGAGATATTTGAAGTGTCATAAAGAGATCCATTCGTCGAGTGGAAAGACCATTGTGTGTGAGGAATGTGCGCATACGTTCACCACTAAGTCATATCTGGCCCGACATATGCTCAAACATGAGGGTAGGTTTGCGTGCGATTGGGACGGATGTAGTTATAAGGCCAGGGATAACAACGATCTGAAAAGACATAAAGCGGTTCATACGGACGGCAAGTATTTTGTATGCGATGTAAAGGATTGCGGAAAACAATACAATTACGAGAATGTGTTGCGAACCCACCAATTGAGAGCCCATCCCAACGAATACATTTCCATCGATTGGATGGAGTGCTCAGAAACCGGTTGTGATTTCCGAACGAAATCCAAAACTGATTTCAGAGAACACTCGTTAAGCCATAAAAAGCCTTTTGTTTGCGATGTTTGCGACAAAGGGTTCGCACATAAGAAGACATTAAGAGATCATAAGTTAATACATACGGGAAATACGGATAGCATTCGTAAACTTGCGTGCGATTGGTACGGGTGTGACCAACGGTTCCGAAACAACAGTGCTTTGAAAGAGCACATGAATATGCATTTGGGCTTAAAGCCATTCAAGTGCGTTTGGCCCTCGTGTGAGCACAGTTACTCTCTCAAAAAGTCTCTGACCAAGCACATGAAGCGACACGACGTACCGCACTTGCGGTGCAGTTGGCCTGACTGTGCATATCAAACATCAATAAAGTTTTCAATGCAGAAGCATATGAAGACTCATGCAATCAAAGTCTAGTTATTATTATTTGCAATCATTTTATTTGTATTTAAAAATAGTTTTTTAATTGAATTTTATTTAAACTCCAATTCATTAATACAACCGATTAGTGTCAGAAATATTTGTGTCAATAAATATTAAGTCTAAAAGTGTGACTAAACTATGCCTGTGATTATGCTAACTGTCCACTACCACAATAAACACAATTGGATTCATTGTCTTTAAAACAAATTTATTTTTTTAATAATAAAAAAGTTATTTTGAAAATATTATTATTAATAGATTTCTGGAATTATTTGATTATAGCTTAATATTGTTGTATAAATGTTGACGCCTTCGCTACACACCAACTGAACCGATGCTTTCAGCCCTGATTATTAAATTTCGACCCAGAATTAAATTCAAATTATTTGCCAAAAAACATAAATTCTTTTTACAATTGGCTATAGGTTTGCCGACTCGTCGTATAAAACCTCTAATCAGTGACACCAGACGTCGATTCTGTCCTTTAAGACGACTTAAAGATCTTTCAGAAGCGGAAGAAAACGAATCAAAAGAGTATATCAAAGGATTGGCAATAAGTGGACAGAAATTGAATTGTTATCCGAGTTCTGTCTCAACACAAGTGAAACGACATTACAGTATAACCGAAGGGAGAGCTCTATAATAGGGGGAAATGAAGTTCGGCTGAAGACAGCGCTCATCCAAGTTCTTGAGACACATCTGAAAACACTGAAAAATTTGTTGAACACATGTTTAATAATGACATAAAAATCAGTGAAATTACAGAATTGCGAGATCAATAGACCGGTTACTACGTGTAGAGCCCATTTGAACAAAACTGTCCTGTGGCAAATTCCTGAACTAGATATTCTAAAGAGACACAAATTGCCCCGAGAGAAGATAGCCAGTATAGCCAGGTCTAATTTATGACTTGTTTACATGCAATTACGACATCGATTGGGAATTCATGTCTGAACACAAATTGCATTTTTATAGTCCACTAAATAATTGGGTAATAATTAAGTCATTAGTTCCAAGGGTTGAGTCAAAAACTTATAGACAAATAATTGAATGTCTTTTCGATCAATATTTGCCTAATTTTGTTAAAAAAGATGAGGACTCGAGACTATTGGAAGAGTTTTATCACTTTTAGTAAACTTTAATTATAATTATAAGCATTTAATATAAGTTTAAGATTAATAAAGAAATGATTGAATCAAATGTCTGTATTCAACATAATTCTCATAATAGAGGGTAAAATAGATTTGTCTCTATTCTTGATATTCTTATACAAACTTTTGTCAAACTTTTCAGTTATATTACAAATATTTTGAGTACAAGTATTACAGACTTCTTGTGTTACACAAAATTGTTTGAAAAATCTTAGACTATATCCAGACATAAGTCCTTCAAACCATTCAATTGAATGTTCACACGAATGCTTCAGATGTGTGTTCATTGTATGTCGGGTACAATTTCGCATTTCTAAGTAAGCGCTGAGAAATGATTTGCAAAAACAGAATTAATTTATTAATTGTCTTATTATTATTGTTATTATTATTATAAATAAAATGAATTAATTTTAGTTTTAATTAATTTTTATCTCAAATTAATATTCATGAATAGCAGTCAAACATAATTACAAGCACTGGTATGTGATATGAGAGCTCCAATTAAGAGTAAAATTTAGTAAACCTATAATACAAGTAAGTTATGGTAATTTCTAACCAGTTCCAATATGTTTGAGAATTTTCATAAACGAATTAAAGCTAATTTCTAACCCCTAATAAAATTAGTGAAAGCAGTCATAAAAGTGAAATAACTTATAAAATGTGTGAAATTGTTTTGAATGCTAAACAATTCAGTTCACAATCGGCTCTCTCTGTACTTCACTTAAAAATTTATATTACATTTAGTTTAATAAAGAGCTTTCAAATATATCAGAAGTCAAGTGGCAGCTGAATGATCTACTTGAAGACGACTCAATTAATCAGTCTGGGTTATATCAATTGTATTCCTAATATTTGATTATATGTCTGAGACGGATCATTCAAAGTTTTGCAATTTTCAGATCTATGGCTAATATTTTGTAAATATTTTATAATTGATTTGAATGTCAATTACCAACAAAGATGTGTTAACTTTTCAATGCCCAGAACGCTTTGCTCGACTAAACTCAGATAATCGATCATATCTTCCATACAGTTATGCAATTCATTGATAATCTATTGTCAAAAGAATTTATGAAAAATTTAAGCGAATTTGGAATATATTCTGAAAAAAGGCAATCATTTGAACCATTAGTTTATATTTGCTTTTGGTCCGGAACCTTCGATGTTGACTTCACCTTGTTCAAACAGTTTGTATTATTATACAATTGCTCCTTAACGGCCACACGACCAGGGTCGCATAACTTCATGGCCTGTTGTTGTATAGAATTTCCTAATTTTCTAGTCATTAGCTTTTGTGTTGAAAACTTAGGCAAACATTCTCTGATATAATCAATGATATCTGTAGACCAGGACTGTTGAACTGAACAGAAGTATTGGTATTCGATATCATTTGTCAGAAACCGATTACGTCTGTCACCGATCACAAGCAAATTACTGGCGCTGTCGTCGATCTCAACCAATTTGGTTGCATTACATTCAAAACTTATTGTTTCGGATGAGCTTTCAATCGGTATTAGAGTTAAAAATAAAATATTGAATTGTATTGCAATCATATTATACTAACTCTTAATTATAAATTATAATACTTTTAATGCATATAATAATTAAACATTTATTTGTTTTTATTAAATTCTGTATTAAATGAGCTCAAAGTGTATTCTCGCAAATATGGTTTCAATGTCTAACTGTTGTAGTAAAAGTACGGCTCCAGCCCAATTTACACAAAATCCTCAAAAATTTTCTCAAAAATTTAAAATTTTTTT
>JAQIWA010001961.1:0-15291 GCA_034693305.1 Eueremaeus valkanovi
GTCTTCATAGTCTTCATAGTCTTCATAGTCTTCATAGTCTTCATAGTCTTCATAGTCTTCATAGTCTTCATAGTCTTCATAGTCTTATCAAACCTTTCTTATATATTCAACATTTTCAACACTTGCCTATCTATTGAACTGAATTTTAAGACATTTTATTTAAATGTGGAAGAATAAAAAATAATTATTCTGAGATACACCTGCACCAAAGTGAGCCAGTTCAGAAATAATCTAAAAGCTATTAATTCATTTTTACGAATTTAATTCAATTTCATTAATCTTTTATTGTCTCTCAAGTAACTGTGTAGGTACCAGGTAGATTAGGTAGATACTTTATCAACTTCCATCATGACGAATGAATTAAGCAAACCTGGACGGTGTGGATGCGCTAAGAGAAGGTGTAGGTTCAAATTAAAATGAAAATTGCAAAAATGATAGTTTTGTCATAAATTAGTCCTATTATTGGAAATAATTTATTGTATTCTTTGTTACATTTTATTCAATCATTTGAACTAATGTTAGACATCGCGGGTATGTCTGCATAAGAGTGGACACGATTTTATACTTGTATACAATTTGAACCTTGTGCATTCTATATAAAGGTAAAAACGATAACAAAGGTGTCGATCCTAAATGGGTCGGCATATTATTTTAATTTCCTCTAAAAAACAGTAACTAATAATAATCTATTAATGAATTTGTGAGAGTTTTCTGCAGTTATTTAAATAATTTCTTTAAAATAATTGTTGTTATAAACTCACGATTTAGTGCAGAATTAATTCAAAACAAGTAATTATGTTATAATAAATTTGATATTCCTATAAAATGTTGAGATCTTCAATACATATCTAGAGATTATATTAGCTTTACATCAATTTAAGAATAAATATAGAATGAGATAAGAAAATATAGTGGCATAGGTACAGGTATATTTAATTATAATATCCATGTCATTCAACTTATTTCAATAAATGAATATATTTTTAATTATTATAATTTATTTTAAAATTTATGCTAAAATAAGAACAAATTAATTATTAATTCAAGAATTGATTTTTATTTATTTATAATTTATTAATAAAATCCGATTCATTAGTGTATTATTGAATAATAATCGCATAATAGGCTTAAATAAGAAATTGAAAGTCATATTACTCTTAACTGCTTATAGTTTTTTGTATTTCATTACACATGAAAAGGCGAACAGATTTTTGAAAGAGAGGGCAAAAACACATTCAGTGAAGCGAATTGTATTCTACAGTATTTTATTGTTTGTTTGCTATGTTATGAAAATAAATATATTTTTGTTTTTTGTAAAACTGAACAGAATATAAATCACACCTTCACTCTGTCACTCATTTTTTGTGGCATTTCTTGTTATATACGAATTTTGAGCCTACGATCCGGAAATATCATCTCATTTGGAAATATAATAGAAAAATATGAATTCTATTCACAAAACTAATCGGTTTATTATAAAGTTATATACACTAACAGAGATCTACAAGTTGTGCAAAGTTGTGCAAGGTTGTACAAGGCGGGTGAGCTCAGGAAGGGCTCGTTTCCAATGTTTTCCAAGAGATCAAACCTTGAGCGAGAGGGTGAGGAAAGGGTCAATAACACCATTTGTATGCACTTCTTTATTTTGATCGAATTTGATCTAGATGAAATTGCCGAAAGTAGCCAATTTTGAACGAGAGTGTATCGCTTTTAATATTTGACCAGGGTGAATGAGAACATTTTCTAATCAATACAATTTGGATTTAAGTCCTGAAACGCTATGACTTTTGCCAAAATCAGAGCTCTGTATCTTCCGAACAGATTGCATGCATTAACGTTGTAAAAGAGGTGAATCATATGAATTGGCGCTTATTATTGGGGTTCACACGAGTATACAGTAGGCTATAGTGATGCACTCAGACTCATACAAACTAAGCGAAGAAATGAAAGCAATGTTGTGACCAAATGCTGCTAAAATCAGTTAAAATAAGCTTAATTAGGCCCTAATTATGGTTACCCTGGTAGAACTCATCCGAATTTTGGTCCGATTCGGTGAAATTGGAAGCAAAATGGCGGCATAGCTGACATTTGCATCTGATGTTAGATTAAATATCGGGGCAGAAATCTGAGGTTGTATGGTTCCGGCTTAAAATCTAGGAGCTGTACTTTTCAAAACCTAGGAGTATTTTACCTATAGGCCATCCTTGGCCATCCTTAAATTTAAAGTTATTCATGAGATTCGATTGAATTGTAACAAATCTTTTGCTTTAATATTCTCTTATATGGAAACAAATGTTTGAATTAATAATTATTGGGTTAATGATAGTGAAGGAGGTTTGGGATTAAGCAATACTCTGTGTTATCTGATGTAAAGCATAATTAGGGAGTTGTTGGCCATATAGTGCACTCCTTATATCAATTCTCCCTCACATCACATCAATTCAATATTATACACAAATATTTTCTTTTGGACAATGGCTTGAAGTGGAACAGCTATGGGAGTGCCGCTGACCTCTCCTATCAGTGCAATAAAACTCTATATTTTTACTCTTTTCTAAACTTAGTTATTGTTTGATTGCATTCCTTTGCTGTATATTAACAGATCTTATATGAATTGAAGCAAAATATTAATATAAACTTAAATGATCCTGAGCTCATCTGTGTTCATCATTTTATTTTACCTCTATTTTAAACAAAATAACTAGATTCATTTTGTTGATTGTAACAAGATCACATTACATTACAGTTAGTTTATTGAATTTTAATAACCTTTTGTTTCATTTAAATACTTTGATTATTGCTATAGATTGCGATATTTGAGACCACAAACTGCTGCTATAGCAATATGCTCAGGCACAGGTACTGTATGAGCTAAAGCATCCCTTTCCCTATTCAATGCATCTTTAGTTCTGAAAGATAATCATTCGTTTGTTGTAATGCCTTTAGATATACATTAAACAAATTGATATTCTTTTGGTATTAGCTTTCAAAATATTACTTAGAATTCCATAAACGTGTCCTGGCTCAACAATGACGTTGCTTCAAAAGTATTCTTTTCTTTTATTTCTTAATATATTTCGATTAAATGAGTTTTTGTAATAATTTCAACCAAAGGTTTTGAGTCATTTTGTTATTTTAAGGCCAACACAAATGCCAGGCTATTCCTGGTCAAAAATTATCCTTGTCAATACAGTCGAACTATATTGGTGAATAAGAATGGTCATTTAGTGTTCTTTAATTGTTAGACAATTTTATACAATTGAATACTTTATGCTATTTTGGCTATAACTCAGTTAATGATAAAAATCAACGATTAATACGGTATATAACAAAGCACTTCGAATGCTGTCTATTCGTAACGATCCGAACAAAACGTTTGCAATAAAATATTTGTTGGCTTCGGCTAAGACTCACAATGAATAAGAGTCACAATCATTAAGGAATTTATTTTTATTCACTTGTTTTCTGCTTTTGTTAGAAACTAGCGATCATTTTCATTATTTATTCAGACAAGGGATTCCTATCGAAGACAATTGCATCAAGTATTGAGCTCAGGCTCATAATTTCAAAACAATGTTAACAATACATTGATATTTCATATTAACATTATATTAATATATGATTTAATTTTGTTTATTAAATGGAGGCGTTGTTGCAAATAATATTCTGATATGAAGGCTTGTGTCTGCATATAACAAGCTAGAAACAATAGCTTGTTTCCCAGCCATATAATTTGATCCAATATAATTTATTAACCGCTAATATCCTCTCAAAAAGCATCTTAAAAGTCCAATATAAGCTAATATGTTCTTGGTGTATTTGTGTGGCTATGACGTATCGAATTGAGAAGGTACTGGACAAGTAGACCAATAATAGCTGTGACTTGATTCACACATTTACCTATTTTTGATTTTTATGAAATTTTACAGAAAATATAATTTAATATTCTTTTGTCAGACTTTGTTGAACGCATGATATGTCAGGCATTGTATGCAAAATAAATAATTATATGCTTTAAGACAAAAATATTTGGTCCATAAGAATAACCTAGACAGATTCCATTTCCAAATACACCAGTCAGAACTTGAATTGCTTTTAAATATTGCAAGGGTCAATTCAAATTATATGATTAGAATTTCATGTAAGATGTTATTACTTTGTTGTTTATATACTTTATATACGTATTAATTACACAACAAATGCCTAAAAATAAACAGAAATATAGTTTTTCATATCTTTCGTCAATATTTTCATTAAACATAAAATTTTATAAATCTTTTGTCCATTCATTTCGTTAGCATTTCTTTCATTCAATTGTTTTATTCTTTAAATTCATTCAATTTTTATAATAAACTTTTGATAGTTTTTTGAGTTTAAATTTCCAACAGTGCTTACAATTATATAATATATTTATTCGGGTTATTATTTATTCAAAATTATTTATACCTATACTTATAGATGAAATTATGCTGAAAGACGACTAATTCACAGTCAAAATGAATTTAAGCGTTGACTCGTTTGCGGTAAGAATTTATTATTTTTATTAAAATATATGCAAAATATTATATAAATCACTTAAAGCATGACTGAGACCAGAGATGCGCTCGAGTTTGAAACAGCATAGACTCTGTTAGCTTGTACTGTACTTGTACAGTTGAAATTAATGTATTCATGTATTGCCAAAAGTTAACTTGAATCCAATTTTTCTAAATCAACAAATTTTACTTCTGCGACATTCCGTCCAAATTGGTTCAGTGACATATGAAGATTTTGAGCATGTTCAAATTGATTCGGAAACAATTTTGAAACTGTATTTTATAATTAAAGATAATTCTCCGATAATTTAACCGCTAATGCCTTAAGGAATCGATTCGTTAGAATTATTCAAAAGTAGAAATCAGGTCTCGAACTAAAAACTGCACTCTATTTGCACTGCATTCAGATCATCAGTTGCGGCACATATTAATACCTGTTTCTGTTTGACTCTCTATTCAATATCCTATCGAATAAAGAGTCGACTAATTGTGAAGCTTTCATATCTGTATTGTATAAATAGAAATAAATATTTAGAAAATAATTCAATTCATATAAAACAGATTCATTAGTGATCTCTAAAGAATAATAAAACAATATTATATCTAAACGTATGCTTAACTCAAGTCTACATAAAATTAAATCAAAATTTCGCCAAAATTTCTAAAAAGATTCTTTCAGTTTGAATATATTGTTGTATTTGTTCCAACACAATAATAATAATAATAATAATAATAATAATAATAATAATAACTGTTTTCATAAATTAATGCTAATATTACTGTAAACCTGTTTGAGTCTAATATTTCAATAATTGAATCTTTACTTTACCTCTAAATTAATATCTAATTCATGAGAAGATTATTTAACTCCAAAATTCACATAACAATAGATATTTCACAGAAATCCTCATTTTTTCGATTGTTTTTTATAAGAATTTTTTGGTAATAATCGAGTGTTTAATTTCAGGTGAATTTTGTTTACTTTATATTTTCATATAGAAGTCACGAAAGGAATTAAATTCATATAAAATATTTCGTAATGAAAGTAGGGATGGCCACGCTCGGCAACCTAGGGGGGTATAGGGGGAGGTAAAATGGCGGATTTTCCCCAAAATCGTAAGGAGGGGGTCAAACTCAATGGATTTGGCCCACTATTTTCGCCAACATAGGGGGGGGGGGGTCGAAAACTCATCGGAAATAGGCCACTCCAAAATGGCCATTTCAAGACCTAGGGGGGGTATTTTGGCTATACCCCCCATTGGCCATCCCTACTTTAAATATAAGGAATTAATATTTTAATGACTGGACTAAATAATTTGCTAGATGAGCTAAAAATTTGAAATTTTGTACAGAGGCCTAAAAAAGGTTAAATTTAAATTCTACATTGATAAAATACTTGTAAAATGTACAGAAGTACCTCTGGCCTGACAATTGTCAATTCCTGAATTGGACCCAACAATTGAACTGAACTGTATTTAAATCATATCAGGGTGAACCAGGGTGAAATTTATTTTAATAAACTGTACTAAAAAGCTTGAGACTACTGTTACAGTAATACCATTCAAAAAAAAATGGTCTGAGTACTTATTAGCACACAGGACAACCCTCCAATGATATACATTCAGATGTTAATATTTATGAATCCTGGTCTAAATTTAATGAACTTTGCTATACCCAACTCAATTTTTGAACGAAAAAATAAAAACATGCAGTGCTCCGGGTCCTATTGTTTAAGATACAAAGGATGTAATAATTTCATCTCTAGTTTCAGCTCTACTGTAGAATAGAATAAATGTTTTTGTCTTACATTTGAAGCATCTGATGTCTGGGCCGACTTTGGTTCCGCTCGAGCTTTAGTTAATCCAATTCTCTTTTTTAATGATAACATTTGGCTATAAAACTAACTCTTATTCAACTGATTTCTATTCACTAATTGTGTGAATTATGTCTTAATTTATTTATTTATTACTTTATTCAGACAGACATTATATAAATAATTCAAATATGGTTTTGTGTCAATCATTATTAAAATATAAATTCAAAAAAGCACATGACTTCAAATTTTCTTTACAAACCATCTATTAATAAGTTTCAATGCTTTTTATATTAAGTTTTTATTAATAAATTATAAATCATTTTATTTACTCTGTATTCAAAGAATTGTTATTTAATTTCAAAGTAAAAAGTTTTGAAAATTTTTTAAAAGTTAATTTCCAGCCATTACTCTATAAACTTAAGATTTTGTGTATTCATATATAAATATATGGAAGTTGTCATTGAGTTTGTGTAATACTGTATGTATTTTCTGATAAAAACTTTTTCATTAGTTATTATGACCCATATATACAAACATTATATGTGAAGACTCTTTTATCAATGCAGACCATTATATAAGTAAAGTGTGAGCGAGAGTGCCATAGAGTAGAGGCACAGATGAAGATAACGGTCTTAAATGATATTTGCTTTAACTATCGTATTTCCAACCATAAAGTTCTTCCAGAGCTCACTCTCTCAATCAGAAAACTAAGACAGAGAAGGCATCAGTTCATTGCCCTCCTCTTCAATAGTTTGTATAACTCTTATTATATTATTATTTATATTAATCATAAAAAAGGAAAAGTTTTTTGTCAACCGTTTGCTGCGATTGTGGATGACATGAATGATAAAACTAATGTGTCTTTTGATTGAAAAATAAAGATCTGTTTTCATTTTCGTTGCGAATTCGGTTTATTTTCTGTACATTTTTTTGTTTGTATATCAAAGAAGAAAAACTATGAAAACTATTTTATCGCTAATTTATAGCCATATGTCAAGCATTTTTCGGATAACAAAATGAATGCCAAAAGTTTACTATTTATAATGTTTATTAAATTCTGTTTAATAGACGAGTTTAATGTCTCGCGACATAACAGTGACAATAATGACGAAGAAGTAAATGTAATCGACTTTAAATCCAGAAACTGTTCGTATATTTATGAAGAAGTGTTCTGTGATTGCAGTTATAGTAATGAAGAATTCAAGTGTTATAATATTGAATCGTCTGAAGACTTAATATTCGCATTCAATCATCTCTTAAATACGACTAAAAAATATTACTGGTCTCTACTCGAAGTCAATTGTATCAATCCATTCGACTCTGTGACCAAAACATTTCATATAAGCGCAGAATTGTTCACAAATGGACCTAAATTTGAGAAAATTGTTTTTATCGGCGATTGTAGTAAAGCTAAACATTACGACAATCTGTTAGCCGTCGACAGAGATATTGAGAAATTAGTAATGACTAGAAATACGCTACGAATGGCTACCTCTTGTAATCTGTTCCAGACTAAAATGGAAAGACTCCAGGAATTAATTATTACGGATTCGCTTATGGCTGGAGATATGATTTCATCCACTTTTTCCACCAAATGCTTAGGTTTGAAATTATTTATAAATTTTTTTTATTTGTCGATAATTTTTTTACCTTTCACTAAGAGCTTTGAGAATTTTGTTCATGCATGATAACTGTTTATCAGAAGGATATATTTTTTTCATTTCTTGGTTAAAGTGTTAGATAACGGAGTTGAGTTCATTTTTTAAATATTAATTAATTGATATTTTAATATAAAGAGAATACGAATTAAAATAATTTTTTTATTCATTTTTTTTATAAAGTGGAAAGTTTTCTGGTTTTTTAGTTTATATTTGCAGACAGAATAAGAATACAGTCTTTGAGAAAATATATGAATTGATAAATATCTGGGTATATGTATAGCGAAAAGGAAAGCATTTTTAAATAAATAGTTAATTCAATTGAAATAACATTATAAGCATTGTATGCAATGTTTGTGTTTATGCCAGCAATTGATAAGTCGATAATTTATTCAAATTAAGGTCAATACGGGACTAGGAATGAAGCACTTCCTCTGGTAAAGCTGCAGATAACGTCGTGCAATATAACCCTGATAGAAAGCGGAGCATTTTTCAATTTCGCAGAATTGCAATCAATTGATTTAAGTAACAATCAATTAACACATTTGTCGCGTCAAGTGTTTGCTTCGCATTTATATAAACTAAGATTTTTTAAACTCAAAAACAATCGTTTGACTGCATTGAGCGCCGAGTTCTTCGAAAAGTTACCACAACTGCGAGTCGTCGACCTCTCCGGCAATCAATTGACTACATTACCATTCATTCCGATGACCGGCAATCCGCAGGTCATTCTCCTGGAGGGCAATCTGTGGGACTGCCGATGCAAACTGTCCTGGATTATATATGACAGCAGTGACAAAAGTGATAATCAAAGGTTCTTCGATGAGCCCCTGTGCGCCACACCTGACAATGTTAAGGACATGGCTCTCATGGATGGACTCAGATTTGTTGACCAGAAGTTCTGCTGAAATACTATTTGAAATCACATTAATATTTAACAACTATTTGATTGAAATCATTATAACATTTATCATACAATTCATAATCACTTTTCACTAATTATATTCAGCTCTCAATCAAACGACAGCCGAATATGTTTTGAGTCTAAATATGATTTAACTTTCAATTAATTATTTCACTTTTTTTTCTCTTTTAATCTAATTGTATCCGAACACAATTTACTCGTATTGTACATAACATACAATCAATTATAATTCAATACATAATCTGAATATGATTTTAAGAAAATCCCCCAAAAATCCAAATTCCTATGTACTGTAAGTTCGGTTTTAACAATATTCCTGGTCTGTCGACAATACTGTAGTCATTCATATCAAATGTAACCTGTATCGTTTTGATAATAAAACATTTTTCCTTTTGAATATATTTGTTAATAAGGAACAATAACAATATTGGACCTTTCTCAAATAATTTTAAGATTTTCGAAATGTTTGCGAGTTATTAAATGTATTCAATACTCACCACAAAAATAAGTTATAAAAAGAATTGGAAAAAATGTATTTATAATAGAAATCAATAAATAAGTGCAAAGAGTGGCAAAAGGCTTCTTCAGTAGCTTCGAGGTCTCGAACTCCGGACCCTTCAGCCCAAAGTCGACAACTCTAACCACTGCGCCAGCCGTCGATGTGTAATTATGTTAGCAAACCTAAGCTATTTAAAAGCATATTGTGACCTTGAACCATTTGAAACATTACAGTAAAAGTAAATTAACTGTTTTGGACTAATATGGTTCAGCACTTAACTAGAGATTCACTTTCAAGTGGTTGGCATTACTTATCATTTAAATGTAAAAATAATATTCTAAAACTTTTACTGAAAATTAACCCCGGTATCAAAACATGGTTATATTTGATGAATTAGCAAATAAGCTGGGATATTTTATATAGATAAACAGATTCCTAAACTTTTATTATTATTTATTATATAGGAAGTCAATATATTCTATACAATTGACTATTGATAAAAAAGAGTCGGGGGTAAATACGATATTCTGGAATTTTCTAGAAATTATACTGAAAAGACTTCAAAAGTGAGACGGAATAAAGAACAGAAATAATTAAGTTTAAGAATTAATTTATTTTTCTAAGAAATGGATTAAAAAGTCCGAAGTATTCATATAATTCATAACTGAATTACCGTATTTTCACGCTATTATCTAAATGCCGACAGCAAATAAAATCGTTATCACTTGTCCAGGTCTTGAGATATGAATACAATTTCACGAATAATATCAACCATAATATCAATCAATTATTAAGAGAGTATTTAAACCAAATTAAAATTAATTTGTTTGATATAACATTCTAATGAGACAGCAATTTAATGATCTAATACACAACCTATGATTGATTGTTCCTTTCTGGTTATGCTTGTTCATATAATTAAATTACTTCACACTCAGCCACCAATACCAGCACATAATCTGAATGGTAAGCTGGAACATTTTAGGGCAGCATAGGTTACTTACTAGAGTTTTACAGTAAATACTGTAGTACCTTTGCCTACCAGTAGTGCACTACCAAGGTAGAACTATGCGACACAGAACTAACCTTGGTCAATTTACCAGTATTTCATCTATTTTTTGTATTATTGCACAGTTATGTTACTCTTTTTTTTGTCAATTATTTTAAGACTTTTTTATTTTCCAAAATATCATAGATTTTTTAATAATTCTTTCACGTAATACAACGCCTTTGTCTGACTTTCAGCTCTCGACGAATAGATAAAAAATATTATTCATTGATATTATAAATTCAGTCAATTAGACATAAGTAAACCTAAATTCTTAATGGCTTTAAATAACCGTAGATTTGCACCAGTTTTGAACAGAATATCAATTACTAAAAGTATTGAATATTTTCTGGTTTATTAATATGTGAAAACACTTTTAAGTGTAATTACTAATGATTAACCAGCTCATAATTAGAGTTAATATTTAATTCATGAATGTATTACTAAAAACCTAAACTATTTCAACGAAATATGAGTCAATATTTTAGGGGAAATAAAATTAGAAATTATTTAAACATTTTAAGTATATTTCAAGTAATTTAGATAAAGTTCAAAATATAGACGTTATTAGCCATTAAAAATTTAATGCAAATTCATTGATAATATAGTGCACAGGAGGATTTTTGCCCATCTAGCTGAAATCTAGCCGAAAGGTAAGCCCTTGAAGTACCAGGGTAGGTTGGGCAATAATGAAAATAGTAATAAAGTTTCGAATAATTAGTTTTCGATAAAAACACTTATTGTGCACTTCAATAGTCTAATTAGCCAGCATTCAACTGTTTTGCACCACCTTGCCCATATAATGTACTGGTCTTACAAACAAAAGTTTATTTATAACATTTGAAATTATCACATAAATACAATGGGACAAGATACTTTTGGTCTTATTATATCAGAATCTTAGTTTATAGATGATTGATTTATTATCAAGGTATCATATTGCACCCTCATATGAATAATTCATCTTCCCATCGATTGGCTGATGAAATGATTTTGAGCATTGAATAGAATCCTAATTAAATGATTTTTAAAGACCTGATTAATACTTAAATCCAAAAACGAATAAAAATAATTTCAAATATAACTTAAAACAATAAACTGAGTTTGAATTAGTTACAAGGTCATTTCGCTACAAGACTTGATTAAATAGGCAGAGCTTAAACACAAAATAAAATGATTCCAGTCTTAAACAAAATAATACCAATTAATCTGGATTTTTTGATAATTCCTATAAATAATCTGATCAAGATTATTATAAAACTTTCCATGCTCAGTTGAGCGCATATTGATTTCAAAACATTATATTTTACAGAAATTTAAAATTAATAAAATAATTGCGAAAAATCATTGAATTAGTAATTAGTTTAATCTTTGTGTGAATTCTTTAATAATGTTTTTAATTATTAATATTTTATCACTTTTTCTATAAACTATATATGAATTTGTGATTTGATTTATGAATTGCCTATCATTTGAGTGGACAGTCATTCGGACAACGCATGCCTTTTAATGTTCGCACAATTCAGATGAATTGGTTTAAAGAAAATATAGATTAGATTTTTAATTAGGCTTTAAATTGTTGCCTCTATTTGGGCGTAGACTAAGAGATAGCTGTTTTATTAATATAACAGTTTCATGAGTTACATAATCATCTTGGCCATACTAATAAATGTTACAATTCAGGTAAGCAAGCTGGTTCAAGTCCAAATCATACTTTATGCAATGAAAATTTTGAGTTTTAAATCAGAAATAACCAAGCTGGGAGTATTTTTCACTCTCAAACTCTTTTGTAACGTTCACAATGCTTTTAGCTTGATCATCTCTTTTTCATAATAAAGTTTACCTATAGCTAAGACGTGTCTTCAGGTAAGAACGAATTGCACTGAAGGCCGAAACTGACTTCTTATATGTCTGTATATAGAGGGGAAATAATATCATATAAATCAAAGCACATCTTCTTTTTGGAGGCCATAAACAGTGCACTATTGAGCGTACATTACTGTAAGTATCGGCAAAACATAACTCTTTTCTAATCATTTGATCTTATTTTCAATTTTCACTTTTAAGAGACGAATCGTCGGATGAATACAAATAATTAGAGCTAATTATTAGTCCAACCGATTCAGATCAGATGTAGAAGAACTGTATTCATTCTGTCCACCACCCAAGGACTCCACAACTACCAAGTATAAAAAGAAGAGCACTCGTAGGTATCAAAGTATTACCGATTTCGCTCTATTCCCTACGAATACAAAAAACGGCAAATATGTTGAAAGTGAGTACTAATTGACAGAATTGACATCAACTCAAAGAATAACTGAAAAGCAGTAAAAATATATATAAAAACATTTCATTTCTCACTCATCCAGTTCTTCATCCTCGCCCTCTGCGCCCTTCACTGCTATGCCCAGCAGGTGATCGAAGTCAGCGGTCATAATGGCGTCAAATCCATTCCCAACATCTACTCAGCCCTCGGCGGCTACAGAGGAGTACATCCATTCCATTCCTATGCCCACAACCCATTGTCCGCCTATTACGGCAACATCGGTGGCATCCGATCCATTGGAGGGTTAGGTCTGAACATCGCACCTTCCCCTTACAGTTACATTCCGTACCAACAGCACCACTTGGCGGCTGTCCACCAACCAGCCCACCATGTGGCTGTCCATAGGCCTGCCTACCAGACTGTCCACGGAATCCATGTTCAGCAGCCGGCCTACCAGACTGTCCACGGAGTCCATGTCCAGCAGCCCGCTGTCCACGCAGTCCATGTCCAGCAACCGGCTGTCCAGGCAATTCATGCCATCCAACCATCCGTTGCCATTCGACCACAAGTGTACGCACACTCCCAGGCCGTACATCCAGTGAACGCTGCCATTCATCAAGTCGGCCGAACCGTCTCATACAATCCGGTGCCCTATAACGACCAGCCAATTGTGCCACAAACGGTTGAGGTCGCACCCAGTGATCAACCCATCCATATCCACTTCAAGTCCAGGTCCTCCACAGTCAGACTATCACAGGAGCACATTCCAGGAGAACCCGGATCCATTGAACAGACCTCATCGCAGGACGAACCACACAAAGTGATCCACGAAGTCGTTAAGCCAGTCATCCAAGAGGTGCGAGAAGTCATAACACCCTACAGACAGTTGACACAAGAGGTGCAACCAGTGGTCGAGAATGTGCACACGAGTGTGGCTCATGCAGAAGGTATGCATTCCAGTGCTAGCTTACAATCCTCTCCATTCTATATAATCACCACTTTATTGGTTTACAGGTGAACGACAACAATATGTCGTTGAGCCCCAAGTGGTTCGACCCCACTTCCAGACTGTGCCCGCTGTCCATCAAGTGGCTGTGCCCTCGGTCCATCAAGTGGCTGTGCCCTCGGTCCATCAAGTGGCTGTGCCCTCGGTCCATCAAGTGGCTGTGCCCTCAGTCCATCAAGTAGCTGTTCCCGCTGTCCAACAGATTCATTATCAACGCGTTGAGCAACCAGTCCACTACCAGACCGTGGCTCAAGTAGTACCCCAAGTACATGCCGTTGGACAGCACGTCCAACAGGTCGTTCCCCACTACCAGTCTGTAGTTCAACATCCCTTTGCATATCAACACTACTCCCGACCCGCTGTAGGTGTAGTACACCGCACAGTAGTAGCCCCTCAGGTGCAGCACATCAATAGAGTGATTTCTGTCCAACAACCAACTGTTGGGGTCACACATCACGAGGTCAAGGATCAGGTGTTCAGAGATGCCAGAGTACACAACAACCAGAAAGTCGACGATTTCCGCACTTATGCCGAATCGAGTAAATAAATCGATTTTTACGCATAAACTCAATCATAAGTCCATAAAAAGCACTGATTTTTATAAAATCCTTAAAACAGACAAAAATATGTAAATTCTTTACCTCTTATTAAATAAAGTCTTAAAAGTATTAACTATTGTCTACAATATTATTGATTTTAATTATAGAATTAAATAATTCCTTGGTTTTACTGTATTATACTCTAACAGTATAATATACAAAGTTTTACGGTTAAGCAAGGGTATATTACCAATTTCACCAAAAAATTTTCAAGAATACCATTATTTCTATTAAAAATATTTTTCCGTTAATTATAAAAAGTAATTTTTAAGTAATTTAATTAAAAAATTTGACAATTTATTCAACTTGGTCAGATCAACGAATGTAGCAATAAGTTTATAATTGATTGAATACTTTTTCAACTCTTATAACAACTTAATAGTATTGATAACCTGTCTTATCAGCCAATTTACAGCTAATTTTGAATTCAATTTTTAGAATTGATGCCCAATTTGAGGCCGGGTTAAAGTGTGTGCTATTAATGGTTTGAATAAAACTATGCTGGCTCGCAGTTTTACCCACATTTGCGAGTTCAAACGATATGAGGGTCCTTACCCATAAATCCTTTCTGACCTTGCTCATAATTCAACTATTAATATATGAGAACTTGCTTATTAGCTGATCATCAGCTAGTAGAGCATTACCAGCCCCTGTCTATTACCTCAACCCCAACATTGTTCCCGTTGTTAATATAGAATCAAAAATTAAATAAATTTTTTTATCACCGCTTTCTATAGAAATGGTGTTTATATAATATTATAGAGTGGCCAGGGGTAGCAAAATTAAAGTCAAGGACATTAGACTCGATGTATCGCCGGTATAGCCATAGGAAAGGTTAATCTGACACTAGAAGAGTCATAATCAAGAACATTCCAGAATTTACCTAAGCAGAGGGATTGCAGAATCGTCTGAAAAATCACTGCAATCTATTCATTCGTA
>JAQIWA010001962.1:0-15290 GCA_034693305.1 Eueremaeus valkanovi
TGAAAATAGTAATGATTTATTAAATGAACTAATAGTACAAAATCAAACAAATGAATGAACAGATTATATACTAATAGAGAGTTTGGTTGAAAAGAATGCAAAAATCATATCGTTTTCTGTGATTTGTTCTCACAAAATAATCACAAAATACTGAAATATAGATATTTTCAAAGGAAACTCAGAATTCCAATAAACCAGACTATTTAAAAATTCTAATCGTTAAATAACAATTGAAGCCTAGTGGGACTCGAACAATCCGGATGATCTTTTGGGACATACTGTATGAATAAAAGTTATTCAATACTTTTCACATTTTCAATAAAAATGATTATTCATTCCGTTAGTCATTAAAATCATTAGATTTTAGGTTTGAAAGAGTAAATCAATTTCTAATATATGAGAAGAATAATTAAAAATAAATATTCTGGTGCAAAGTTGATCAAGAGCAGTTAATTTAAAGTTCAACAGCAAAACATGTTTGAAGCGACAAAATTGTCTGTATATTGATTGTATGAATACATTGCGCTTACGATCGATTCATTGAATTGATAACTGATATGATTGCTATGATTCACGTCATTACACAATCACTGCTTCTATTCATGATTTCGATTATTTTTATTTTATTGTTAACTTATGTGAACTCATTATCAATGCAATCATTAATTCAATTGCGATCTAAAATCGGTTCAAATACTTTGTGCAAAAAAAACAGTTCTGAGTAAATCATCCGATGTATGCAAGATCAAAATCATGTTTAAACATAATCTTGTTAATAATAATTATTACAGTTAAGAAAATGGTTAAAGCAAAAATAACACCTAGCTCGAAAAAATTGGCCGTTTCCTAAGTATTTTTGATTCCTCACCTAGTTCAATGAGAATAGTGGCCTCTGTTATCCAAGGCCATGTTGACCCCGCACAAGACTATTGTGCACACAATACCATTAATTAGCATTTGACCCTGCGCATCGCTGTTATTAACACAAAATCAGATAATTATCGGATGACAGTTACTTTTTATAGTCTTAACTTATATTCAAAAGTTAAAATAGTTTGGATTATTGTATTAGTGTTGACCCAAATATACCGTCTTTCGTCTGCATCGGACAAAAACATGTAATTTAGTAAAACAAATATTAATCAGAAATAGGCAATGGGTTTGACGACAGGGGGGGTAAGCCAAAAAAATTTCCCAAAAGGGGTACAAATTGTACCGTACAATGAACCACTTTTTTCGCCCAAAAGTGCCCCATTCGAGTTTTTCCTCTAAATCACCGAAAAACAGGGTGGGTAATACCCACTGGGTATGCCTCAGCCAAAATCACAAGAGGTATACCCCCTGTACCCCCCCATTGCCTATCACTGATATTAATTCAAATGTCATTTTGCTCAACAATTTAATACAAAGTATACAAAAACATAGATCAGACAACCAGAGCTCTTGGTCATCATTTTATTTAGTTTATCAATAATTAAACTGAAGTCTCGCCCACAACAATCTGTAGCCACTTATGGCTAACACTATGTTCGCGTTCAAAATCAACAATCATTGAGGATTTGAGTAATGTTTGTCTCAATGTTTTCATATGTATAACGAGATTAATAATAAATTCAAATCACATTTACTGTCATTGACTCAAATTAGAGAAAATTCAATAAAAGATAATTGAGTTAAAAGAATAAAATAAAAGTCCTTCCGATTGAGAGAACAAACAAATAAAAAATAATGAAATTCTTAATTATTTTTCTGCTTTTCATAATTCATGGCTTTGAAGGCAATGACGGGAAGGAAGACTATGAAGAATATGTTTTAGATTTAAATGTTGCCGAAGTAAATCATTATTCACTAAATTCTACTCTAATTATAGTAAAAATACTTTGATTTCAACAGAGCAGTGAAGGCAGAGGACATTCTTCGATAGCAGAGGACCCGAATATAAATATAGTTAAAAGAGATTCACAAAAGTGGCCGAAACCAGAGGTCCGATATGTCTATATGGGTTCGCTTTCATTCCAGTACGAGGTCGTAGAGACTCCCTTGCCTTTGGTTGAATTGATTGCCTTATATATAATTGATTTGATATTAATATTGAGTGCAATAATCGGCAAAAAACTTATTGTTAGCCATAATTCAAAGGAAGCCAATTCGAGAAGCGCTGACCGAAGATATGTAGTCCTTCCGCGAAAGCGCTCGAAGAAAGCGAAGCCATTGAAAGCCAAAATGAATCGGACGGACAATGAATCCGAAACAATACAATCGGACACAAAGACTACAGACAAGAAAATGAACGGAGATTTGGCTCAAAAGAAGACAATTGAATCGAAAATATAAGCGAAGATAAGACCAAAATCCGTCCGAATTAACAGAATTCAAAAGAATATAAAAAATTTATATAATTTTATAACAATTTTTTGAATAAAATTTTTTTAATGATAGTTCTAATGAATCGTATTCTTGTTTTGTTTATAACAAAGCAATAAAATTATATTTTATTTGCTTTTAATATATTTTCAATCATTTTTCGAATCAGATATCAATTAATAATAGATTTATTTTTATGAATACAACAGAATATATATATAAATGAATTAAAGCAAACAAAAGCAACAATTATTTGCAGCCCTTTCTATGTTAATAGTATTCAATTGATTTCTAATGAATCGCAAAAAAGTTTTAGAAGAACTGATTTTTTGCCGTAACTATAGTTATCTTAAGAATTAAATCCAAAAACAAAGTCAATCAAAATCTTTAGCATTAGATTTGATTTTACTTTTATATGATTTCGCTTTCCTATAATGTCTATCAAATAATTCAATTTCAACTAAAAAAATGTTTTCAATAAAATTCATTTTGATTTCATTTGTATTTTATATAAATAACTGCAAAGAGGCTATACTTTTTGAATTTGATTCGGATGAATTTGAAGCCTCAAACGATACTAACGATCGTTCGGCACAAAACTGTGGCTTAAGTGCGAGAGACAAGTGTTTGGAACCAATGAGAAAGTATTTGTCAGTCAAACACATCTCTTATGGCAAAAATGAAGTCGAATTAGCGGAGACGTGCAAGTAATCTATTCTTTACAGTATTCTCGATCATTCTTTAAATGTCTCAGAGGTTTAACAAAATTAAATCAATTAATATTCAATACTTGTTATACAGGAAAATACAAAAAGTCATTTCATGTCTGGATAAGTATTTGGAGGACTGCAAGACTATTAGTGCTCGACTCAGAGACAAAGTTGAGAAGATATTGATTGGCCACCGAAGCTTACAGAGCGAACTGTGCGATGAGAACAGTCCTGTTCGGCAAAGTTTGTATTCAACAAATTTTTATTAAAATTTATCAATATTTCAATCAAATCCTATCACTATTTATGCATTCATTAAAATTCAATGCATTCACAGAATATTTAGGTTTCGCTCATTGTATTGAACACAACTCTAAGGACACGATTCAGTGCTACAAAAATTATGAGAAGGAAATGATTGACACAATGAATGAAATTCCGTTTAAGAGTCAAAAGTTTGGTTACATTCAGATGGACTCCATTTGTTGGTTTGTTATCTTTTTAATTAATAATAGAATTTCAACTATCTAGGTTCAATTATATAAAATTATAAACTTATCAAGCCTTGATTAAGGGGGGCCCAAGTTCTGCCAGATATTCATACTGTCCAGCCTTTCGTGTTTTACTAATTTGTATTTCAGCGCCATTTTGTCGACTTTCGGCGAAAGTCTTGCGAAGATTTCGTGAGCCGAAAGACATGGATAGTATTTTGCCTATTTATTCGACCAGGGGTGTTTTTAGCATTACA
This sequence comes from Eueremaeus valkanovi, assembly GCA_034693305.1. Taxonomy (NCBI): domain Eukaryota; kingdom Metazoa; phylum Arthropoda; class Arachnida; order Sarcoptiformes; family Eremaeidae; genus Eueremaeus; species Eueremaeus valkanovi. Next base: position 3,823 of record JAQIWA010001962.1, read on the forward strand.
TGTTCACGTCACTGATGAATACCATACACAGTATTTATATTATTGCTAACTATTGAATAATCTACCAGTGCTTTGGACCGACACAATAAGTGCACCCGGCTAATACTAGAGACCCGGTGTAACTCTTCTGCAGCCGATCTGTCGGAACAGCTGTTCAGTCTATCGCGGAGTGAAATCGGCAGTGACTGTCGTCAGGATCTACTACTACGACAGTGCAATAGCTGTGGCCCTAATCTCCTCAATCTCTATATAATTATAATTTCTTTCTTTTTCATTGCAATACTTATTGACAATTAATTCTGTTATTATTATAATTAAGATTAATTCGACTATAAGTTACCCGTATTAGTACTTTCTGTGTTTGAACTCATTTTATATGAATAGCAGTAATTGAATAACAATTTCTTAATAAATTCAAACCAAAGAAATCTTCAATTATTGCCTATTTATTTCAATAATTTTTTATTCGATTTGGCGAAACACACAAAAGAAAAGCTCAGTAAATAAGCTAGTACACTACAGTACAGTACAGTAGAGTATGCTGGCTAAAATTAAAAGAAAATATTGTGAATCGTAAAGAATTAATTTGTATGAAACAAAAGCATTTAATTCGTCGAAAATTAAATTAAATTTTAATAAAGAAAACGAAGTTATGATAAAATGGCACAAAAACAACAATATATTCGTTAGAATAAGAGTTTTAAAACTTTTTACTTAAATATAAAAACAATTAAATCTAATAAATAATTACAAAACTATTGATTCATTTGACTATTGATGTACTGATTGGTCATTTGGAGCGCCGACTCGTACTGTTCGTCACTGCAGTGTTGGTATCGTTCAGCGCATTGTCCGCACTGTTTGTTTTGGCCGAATTCAAATCCTTGGTCACCGCCAGCGAAGAAATAGGGAAGGTTTTTGGGAAGGGAGGGGTCTTTACCCATAATATCTTTGGAATCAATGAGTGGTTCTGTAATCTGACCACTGGATGTGCGCTGACATATCTGTTCGCACAGTAGTCTTGTCATGCAGTCAGTCATATTTGCGTTGTCCACAGTTGTCATCTCCTTCTTAAACAAGTTCTTGACGAAGCCCTCGACCACATTACCTAAGATCGGATCAGTTGTCGAGTCCTCAGTCAAAGAGTTTTGAATGAAAAACACAAATAATATTAAAAATAAACACAAATTAAAATTCAATTTTTCCATATCTATCGAAGACAGGTATCGGAGAGTAGTTCTGAAAACTTTTCTAAAAAGCAGTCAATTTTTTCGAAAATTAAATAAATTTTAAGTAAAAACTTATTTTCATTGAAAACATTTTTGTCATTTCCCGTCATTTTCTCTATAATTATAATAAGAAAAAAGTCAAATCAGATAATAAGGAGTTCATCGAAGCGTTTCAAAAAAAAGTTCAATTATTTATTTGATATAAGTTTAGACATGTCTTGAATAGAAGTTATTCTCGTTTTAGTCATTCGTTTCCGTTATTATTGTTATTATTCTATTTTTTTTATGAAAAATATATAATTTAATGAAAAGTAATTTTCTTGAAATTTTGTTTCGCAATGACTTTTATAAATTATAATAATACAGACAAGTGATCAGGGTCTGTTTGGATTTTTTTTTGAAAGGGCACTCAAAGCCATTTAGAACTTACAGTCAGAATAAATCAGATTCTAAGCAAATAATTAAACAATATTTTAATTTATATTTATGTATAGGCTTTTTTAAACGGGATATATAAAAATGGTCACTGGTCAAAAGTTAATATTACTGTAATACTAAACGATTAATTATCAGAACTAAAAATTATATGATTTAGGATCAGGGCCTAAAGAATTAATAAATAACAGTAAAATGTAGTCATTTTTATTTGAACTCTTATTAATGCATTGCGAAGTGAAAAGTCTACAACTTCTGAACCAGTATTGTTTGGACAGAGGGGTAACGGATTGAGGGGTAGAGCAGACATATAGACGCTATGGATGGCCTGCTGTAAAAGTACTCCTGTATTCATATGTTTGCCTCAAGAATGCAGTCTTATTGGAGTCGATATGGCGTCTGCACTGACTCACAGGGATGTCCACAACAGCTACTGTACCGTTGGCTAATTGATCTCAAACTCAAAAAAAAACTTAATTTTAAAACATTAATATTGAATTCATTTGAATAATAGTGCTCTGAACCTATAGCTTTCCATATGATCCAAATTGTGCTTGCCAATATGCCAATATACACACTTGAATATCCGGGTCCATTGACTCCGACCCCTCTGAGCGCACACTCTGTCAGCACTTATTTGCATAACTGACCGCAAATAAGAAAACATTAAAAGTATTGAAGTATTGATTGAATGAAAATCTTTTTGTCGACAAAATGTCAGAACTTGTCTCCAAAAATGATTTGCCATTAAATCAGATCCAATGCCAGTATTGTCTTCAGAGAGCGGTTCGAGTAATAGCTGTTTGCAGTGATTGCGCTCCCAATGGACTGACTCTGTCGTCGACACACATCCGATCCACCAATCGATGTGATGTCAGACCTATTAATGCTGTCAATGCTGTCAATGGTTCCAATGGTATGAGTTGTCCATCAGATTCCCATCGATTGGATATGGATTTGAATGACTTACTGTCCACTCATTTGCCGATCAAATCGTCGGTTAATTACGTTCTGTTCGGCACTTATATGACTGACTGTCGAAGCCTTGAGTTGAGTGAAGAATGTCTGAAACTGACAGCCATTTCGCCCAACATTTTAGGCGTAAAATTCAAATACAATATAACGGTTCCATTCAGTGATATCCGAAGACTGTCTTATTGTTTAGAACCAACACTTCTAATGGTTTTCATCGAAACGACCGAACAGTCGAATCAAATGATAAAGATTTCGATGAATTTGGGGAACAATTCGAAGAATGGATTGAAATATGACATCAATTCAGACGGTATTTGAAAATCCAATTCAATTGCAATTCATTTCAATTGAATTACTTTCCAATCAATCGTCGATTCAATTAATTTTGATTTAATTGTACTTAAGATCTGATCGAAAGGTATATTGTATTGGATTTGAAGCCGAGTTTGGATCAAAACTTCATTCAAGTCTTCCAACAAGTGTTGAGTCGATGTCCACAAGTTGTAACAAATGAGTTGATCTTCAAGAAGATGTCGACCGACAACGCCATAAAATTTGTACGACAGGTCAAATCAAAGTTCAAATCGGTTTTGAATTCGAAACAAATTATTTGAATTGAAGACAATTATTGGATACGCGAAGAGACAATCGGAACAGAGTTTGTGTCACTCCTGGGCCGACACTTCTCAGACATTAATTCTTATTCTTATTATATATCAATTCTTTGCACTCTTTATACCCAATTACCCCACATATGACCTCATGTTCAGCACAATCGGTTCAATACTGCATCGCATGACCCCGGGGCACATCTTGACCTCAATAGCCCTCTCCATATATGGAGTCTATTGTTCTCTGACTCGGCTTTAATTCAATTTTTATTATTCGGGAAAATATTTAATTAATATTTATTTTATGTTATATTCAATTATATTATATTTAATATTCTCTGAAATCATGTTATGAATACATTTCTGTTATATTGTAAACAATTCTTATTTAAAATAATGTCAAATAAATTAATTTTTGTAAAAATTTTTTATTTTCTTTCAATACATTTCATACTATTGTTAACAAAGTTTTCGTTTTTTTGCAAAACAATTGCGAAAATAAATCGCTCAAACGATTGGATCAAATGGCGTCGAAAACGCCGAGATTATCGGCTGAGGTCATGGAATACCTGAGAGTAAAGGGTCTGACCATTGAGTCGTTCTTAGGAAGGGGCGGGTATTCTAGTGTTTACAAAGCCATTTCCGGATCCAATCAATTGGCGGTAAAAGTAATAAAACTGAGAGAACAGCCGAAAGAGATTCTAAACCAATATCTGCCCCAAGAGATCGAAATAGCGTCGAGTGTAGAGCACAGGTGTATTATGAAAACCCACCGAATCTTCAAATACCAAAACGACTACATCTTTATGGTCAGTGATTTCGCCAATGGAGGCGATCTGATCACAATTCTGGACAAAGGGATCCCATTAGATGAGGGAACAGTGCGGAACTGGTTCGCACAGATAGTTGAAGCGGTGGTCTATTTGCACACCATAGGAGTGGCGCACAGAGACATCAAACCGGACAATGTTCTCATTCACGACGGCTTCGCAAAGCTTACAGATTTCGGTTACGCCCGACAGGTCAACGATTCTGATGGGAACGGGTGTCTAACTACCAGTTCGTGCGGCACTTATGAATACCTATCTCCCGAACAAATAGTATGTATATTAGAAGAGGAAGCGTACGACCCGTTCCTCTCTGACTGCTATAGCTTAGGTGTTCTGCTATTTCTGATGATTACACTGGAGTTTCCCTATGAGTGCGAACGAACTGATGATATAAACAGCGATTTAAAGAATCTTTTGAAGAATCAGAGAAAACAAAATTGGATTTTATCTAAAAATTATCGAAACAACAGAAATGTGTTCTCTTTATTGAAACAATTACTGAATCCAGACGTGAGGGCAAGAATCAGAAGCTTCCAGATATCAACTCATCCCTGGTTTCAATCATAGGCTCACTAACCGATTGTATTCAAGAGTTTTATATCCAATAAAATAAAATCAATTATTGGATAAAATCTTATTTCATATAAATTATGTTATTTTCGATTTGAATTCAGTCAAACATAATGTTATCGATTGGTCTAATCATAAGATTGAAAATTGAGCCCAAATTTCGCTTCAATTGGAGTCCGATATAGAGTTCATATTATTCTTATTCAACAATATCTTTGACAGAATTGTTGCTTATTATGAAACTTGTGGTATAAGAAAGACAATATACAATGTACTGAGCATTTGAGCTCTGGTGCTTCAAAATCATTGGTTCGTATGTTAAATAAGTTCACAAAATCAGAGCTAATATTAATTTATAAATATATCGAATACTAATCATAAGAATATTTGAATTTTCTCAAAAATATTGTTTCATTAATGGGATTTGGATGGGGTTTGGCTTTGATTCAAATAAACTGGTTCTTCAAATCAAACGGTTCTTACATTTGAGTTGGACTCAAAAAATCGAATAAAAATAATTTTTATTAAAATATAAAATTATTGAAAAAAATATTCTTTACTTAAAACCATTCAAAGAATTCAATGAAATTACAGATAATTTATATAAAATTCAAATAAAAAAGAAAAACATTTCAAATAAATAAATAAAATTCAGTATAAAATCAGATAAAAAACAAACGAAAAGTAAAAACAATTTATAAAAATAGGAAAAACAAAAGTATTTTTGCAGTAATTATCGGTCAGTCGTTGCAAGCATTCAATAAACTCCAGAACCGAAGCTACCCTTCCCTGAACTCAATGGTCTCATCATTTGGCGCTTCAATAGCCTTACTCTTCGTCCGAATCGTCTGATTCTCTGAGCGATAGTTACGACCAAAACCTCTATTACTTCTATAACTCATATAATTGTTTCGATTCTCACAGTTCTGGTGCCAAACATCTCGTCCGGAGTCGTACTCGAGTTCGCTCTCATCTCTGGTCTCCTGGCGTTCCTTAAACTTCATTTCCCTTTGACTCCAGTTATAGAACTTCTGTTTCTTCTGTTCATTCTTTCGAAACACTTTAATCGACTCTTCAATGAATTCGATTTGTCTTTCGGCGAATTTGTCGAACAGTTCGGTCTTTCGGTGAAACAGATCCGCATTTATGGGGAATTTGAACTGAAATATGTCTTTGGAGTAACGAATAGAGTTAACGATCCGATTGATCCGATTCATGACTGTCTTGTCGAAGACGACGTTCGGAACCGTATTTATGGAACACTTGTTCGGATAGAAAGAGCTGTTGACGTACACGGGTTGGCAGTACTGCGGAACGATATCGAAGTATAAGTGGATTTCCCCGATGTGTAGCACCAGCTGCTCAGCGCACAGCTCAGACACAGTGATGGCCGCCTGCGTGGGCTCAGGCCGTCGGTCGCCACCACTCATGAGTGTGTCTGAGGCGACGAAGATGTTGTACCGCATTCGCCACCTCTGGTAGTAGTTTACGGTCGATGTGTAGAATCGGGGGTAACGGCCGTTGATTAGCGCACACAACAACAGACAGTCCGATCGGTTCAGTGACGACAACTTCAGCTCAAAGTAGTTCCGGAGTTCACTCAATGCGACCAAACGCTTGTGAGCGCCGGACGAGTCATAAATGCCGACACTTTCGCCCCATTTCTCTAACAGACGGTTCGATTCCTTCATTGAATTCAACGAAACCTTCCATTCGTTCGGTCTCTTCGTATCCATCGATCGATTACTCGAAGAACAGTTGGACTGACTGTCCGATTGTGTGACCAAATCATACCAATCAGTCATTGCCCTCGGATTCGGCTTATTCTTCAAATCCTTATTCATCTGATCAGTCGATTGCTTGGATGGCATCGACACTAAGCTCTGTCCGAAACCGTCATTCCTCTGATTGAGAGCCAAACTGTCGACCGATTGGCACAAATGTGTGCTTTCATAGCAATCATTGACCACTTCCTGACCATAATATTCCTCACAGTCTCTGAACTCATCGGTCGAACTCTTGTCATCATTTGACTCGATGTCCACTAATTCTGAATCCATTTTCGGGACAAACAGTTCTGCGACTGAAGAGTGAAAAGAAATTAAATATTTTTGAATTCAATTCAAATAAGGATTAACTGAACGGACAGTCGATTGCAATGAAGACTACAATTACTTTAAACCAATTTAATGGCAAATATCAAAGAATTCTTACTTTTATTGCGGATATGACTGAAGAAATTGGAATTCATTTGAATATAATTTCAGTTAAATTACAATAAAATTAAAAAACAATTAAATTAATGAATAATTAAATTAAAACTCTTTTAACACAGAATTCAATTCAAATTCCGATAAGTATTTCAAACGTTGTTTCTGACAATTATTGAAGTCTCGCTACTGTTGGCCAATGCCTTCATATTCTTCTTCCCTCGGATTCCGCAATATTTCTCGTTATTCTCTCTCTTAATCAAAATCTATTTCTCATAGGATTTCCAATATTTCCAAAACACTATTCATTCAATAGTTTTATGCTTTGAATCAAAAGAAATATATTTATTAAACAATATTTAATAATTAAAGGCTCAAAACTCCAAAGAATATAAATGCGAATGACCCGTATCCTATCGAAAAGTTCGTCAGAATAAAAATGCTTCTAAAACAATTATTGATATATTTTTCTTAAAGTTCTAAAGCATTCAAAATATTTATCCAAATATCACTTGGATATGACGGGCAGTATTTTAAAGTAAATATCTCTGTCTTCTAATGTCAGGCAAACTTCAGATAATCAAAAATTCTTTGAAAATATCGGGAATTTTCAGAGAAATGGATACATATTTATAAATAAATGTACATTTCATTTAAAAATTATATAACCAGGATGTTTCTGTGTTTTCAATATACTGTACAGTGGATCGACTTTTACAATAATTACTGATTTGTATTCAAATTTCAAATATTCACTAATCGATTGGTTGATCTATTTTTGTCTGCAATAAAGTCGAGAATTTCTCTAATTTCCGGGAAATAATAAGCCGGGACTCGAACTGACGGATAATATTTGGCGGCAATTACTTAGCGTTCCTGAAGTGAAGCCGATTTGAGAAATATAGTCGAAGTCTAATAATTTGAGTCGAATCTGAGCCGAAGAGAAGTGAATCTGAAGTGAACTCATGTATAGAGCTGTGTATTGAAGGCCTATAGAGCGCACATCAGAGCCATTAGAGCTAAGCCTTTGTCTCGTTGTCTGCATTCGACTCAATCGACTCATTCGACTGTTCACTGAATCACTCATTGATTGCATTCTTTGGCAAACATTTGCTTTGAAACCAATTAATACTGAATTCAAATCCATTTCCGATTCGATAAACACTTAAACCGAGTAATCATTTGATCTTAAAATCGATATTAAATCGAATTTTAATTGAATTTAATGTAAATTTCGATTCAATTCACAGACAATCAGACAATGAATGCGACGAAAGGAAAGAGCGGTTCGACTGCAGTGACGAAGAAGGCGTCCAAAGGGGTGAACAACCCGTCGGCTAAGGCGGCCAACGGCAGCGGCGGCTCCGGTGCGGCCCGAGTCAAGCGCAGTGCTCGCAAAGGGGCCAAAGACCCGAACGCACCGAAGCGGCCAATGAGTGCCTACTTCTTGTTCTCCAACGAAATGCGAGACACAGTTAGGGCCGAACAGCCGGACCTCAAGTTCACAGAAGTGGCCAAAGAGTTGGGCAAACGTTGGGCGCAAATGAGTGATCAGATGAAGGATAAGTACCAGAAGTTGGCGGCACTCGAGAAGAAGCGCTACGAAGAGCAGAAGAGTCAGTACCTCAAGGCCTGAGCGGACGGACGGACTGCAGAGCACCTGAAGAGCCATTCGAGTCATCGATTCATTCATTAAATTAATTTCGATTTTCATTTCATTTCTTCACTTATTTCTGATTTTTTTCAATTCAATACTCAATTCATTTACGAATTATTTTTTTCCATTTCTTTTGCTCAATATTTGACTCAAAAATGGCTTAAATTGTATTCAATTTACAAAACATTTTCCGAATTGTATTAAATTTTTTTCCAATCGTTTGTTTGAATTGTTTTTAATGTGTTTTTTAGTATTTAATTGAATTTTCTTTCATTAAAAATGATATAAAATTTTAGAAATAAATTAATTTCTCATTGATTTCAATAAAATTATTTGAATTTATTATTAAAACAAATATTTATTATTCAAAACATTTTTATTGATTTTGTTTTCGGACACGACTTGAAATGTTTTGGAGGTTCCGGTGAAAGGGCTGATGTGACCCAAGATGTTCTTGTGGTGACCGAAGTACCTGATCCTATACTTGTGCTCAGGCATGTCCTGAGGAATAGTCCATATGATGTCGACTTCACTATAGGCTAACACAGCGTTAGTTCGGCGCCAAATGAATCTGAATTACGATTTGAATACATTGAGTCAAGCTTTGGATGAGAAGAGCACCGGATGTACTGCCAGTACTTACTTTGTTTCCCAGTTGGCATCGGTTGCTATAACTTCCCATTGGGTGCTGTTCTGGTCCAGTCTTTCGACAGTCAAGAAAGTCGACTCGTCCTCCAAATTATTCCTGGGGTGAGCGCCGACGAAAGTCACCTTAACTGGTCTGCCCGAGTAGTATATGGGCTGAGCGTCTGTCAGCACATCTCCTAATCAATCGATTGATCAGACAATTAATTATTACTGAATTAGTTTTGAAATCGACGGACAATAACAGTCAATATTAACCGAATTTATGTGAAATCAAAGGCGTATCGAAAATAACGCCCAGTTTTAGTGTAACCTCTTTCTTAAGTAAGTTCGGGAACGGATGTCCCGGTGCTATACGTGTCCTCTTAATCATATTTGCGGCCAAATACTTGAATTGTTGAATATATGCCTCGAGAGTGTGCGGGCCATACATAGTAGAGCCGCCTTCGTAGCGCTGGATCTGGTATTCTTCATAAGTGGCCACATAATTGCTATACGTGTTGGCCAGACCTGACAGCGCGACCTTTACTTTCTCATCGCTGTCAGCGAACACTTTGGTAATGGCGTCGCGAACTCTTCGGCCGGACATTGTTGTGAACTCTGCGGGCAATCCAGCGATCACTACATCTCCGATTCGGAGCAATTGGGTTGGCATTAGATCGGGTGCCCATTGATAGGGAAACTTCATCTCTCCCAGAGGCAGTAGGACGGCCTTGGGGCTGTGGCACTCAGTTATTTGTTTGGATGGTTTGGAGATCAGATTCCTAACGAAGTCCCAAAAGGGTGGTTCTTCTCCCTTATGGGTCGACTGATGGAACTGTAGTCAAAAGTTTTTGATTAAAAACAATACAATTTATTTGAATTCTTGTGCCCCAATCGTACCATCGAAGCCCCTTCACCATCAGTAGTCCCGGCGGCGAATGCGTATCCGAGCGCTGGTTTGCATGTCTTCACTGTTTGGTTTGACGATAGCCTCACCTCATAGTCAGACATATCTATGTTCTGATAGATGTACTCAATTCCTCCCTTCAGTTTAGTTCCGTTTCCATTGAATAGTTCTTTTGCTTTGTTGTACTGTTTTTTGGCAATTATTTGTGTGCTCTCAAACATATCCCTTCCCGGACCGAAGGCCACGCACTTCTCGTTCTGGGATTACAGACAAACTATTCGGTTAACTGTAAACTAAATCAACTATTTTGTGCTTACTTTCCCATTGCAAGTGCTGTGAACGTAATCACAGGGTTCTCCCGTATCGATACAACGGGGACCGGCGGTATTGGGAGAGGAATCGCCTTCATTTGCTTGTGAGAAGAGCGCCACAAACGGGCCCTAAAAGTGATTCAATTTTTATATAAACGAGAAATTCTTTGCCACAAATCAATGTAAACTCATTTCTTATATTCAGATCAAATGAATTCTTTCCGAAATTTATTCATTGCTTCGATTTTATAGTCAAATCGATTCTTTATGAAACATACCTTTCCTGGTAATTGTCCGATATTATAGTCAGCCTCGAAGAGCAAAGAGGCGTAACCCTTATTATCACTGCTAATCAATTTGTTCGAGTTATTCATAGAGACCGCGTGAACGGCGTGCCAATTGATCAGTGCTATTGGGTTGTCCTTTAGGTCCACAAACTTCAGACTTGACATTGACTTATCTGTGTTGTACTTATATCTGCAAATTCATCGCAAATATAATTTCAATTATTTTTAAATTTCTTCATTCAGTACTTACTTATCCTTTTCTTCTTTAGGATTGTTATCATAAGAGGCCGGACTCCGATTGATACTGGAGTCATAAAGCTCTCCTTCATTCCAATAAATATACCCTGGTCTGATGCTATTGTGTGCCCTATCGATGCTCTGAGAGAATCAACTTTTAATAATAGAATTTCATTCAAAGCTAAGAGTTTGACAATAATTAACAATAATTAACAATAATTAACAATAATTATTACTCTAACGATTCCGTTGACCACTGAATGGAAACTGTCGCTAATGAAGCCTTGGGTTGTGATTATGTAAAGAAGATATTGGAAATATCCCCCTGGTCCAGAATGAGTGTGTGTGGCACTGATGAGCACATTTTCGTGATGATAGGTTCCGTTATATTTCTTGTTCAATGCGTTTATTACCTATTTATTACATAATAAACACCGGTTAGACTCAAGTTTAGTTAAGAAAATAGCCATGCTACTATAATAATTTATATATGCCATTAGCATAGATCTAGATTAGTGAACTCGGAGTTCAGTATTCAATACATTATAGTCTGTATATTCAGTGCTAATCATTTCCAGTCAT
>JAQIWA010001963.1:0-15290 GCA_034693305.1 Eueremaeus valkanovi
TATATAATCAATTATTTGAACTATAATTCAATATTAGAATATCTGAAGAATTTTTAACAATAATTATTAAACAATATCCCCTACAATACTCATTCATTTATTACATGTTTTCTTTTAACAGGTTAGTGGCCGGAATACATTGGGCGAAAATTTGGGTGACCATGGTGGAATTAGAATTGCTTTTAAGGTAGGTTAGGTTTTATTTATGATATATTCAGTCAATTCTAATCAAATAAAAAATAATTTTTTAAAGGCAATGCAATTGTATAAATCTAAGCATGGTGGCAAATTGCCCAAACTAGGTGAACCTTTATCTAACTTTTCGGATGAAAAACTATTTTTCTCTTCTTTTGCAAATGTAAACACATTTTTCATAATTTGCTTTAAATATAAATGATTTTAAATAAATATTTTGTCCCTCAGATGTGGTGCTCACATAAATCAGATGAAGCCCTGGGTTGGCAGCTCATAGCTGACCCGCACAGTCCAGAAGATGCTCGGGTCAGAGCAACTTTAGCCAACTTCCCAGAATTTGCTAAAGAATACAACTGTCCGGTCGGCTCCAGAATGAACCCAAAGAATAAATGTGTTTTATGGCTGTAATTGATATGAATTAGAAATGTATTGAATATTGAATAAGAACTTAAATGAAATTTAATTAAAACCTAACAATTAGTAATTCAATATACACCCTAATAATTAATAATACCCTGTACATTGTATATGTATTAGCAATATATTTCAAGATTTAATCAATAAACTCGAAGTACTTATATTCCTGGTATTGTTTATCAATAATTATTATATGAAATGATAAATATTATCATATATTTTAGACCTTGTATTCTGAGTACAAAACAAAAGTTTTACAGAATATTTATGAATAACAATGTAATTAAAATATATTTTAAAATGGGTTTTAATCAATTAATTTAAATTCAGTCGATTTTAATAACTATTTGGTTTTATTTTTACATTAAGAGAGAAAACATTTTTACAAAATTATACAAAAAATATTAATATCAGTCATCCGTCAGATGATTATATCAATAATTATAGCATTCAGACGACTGGATAATAGAGGTATTCATTGAATCCACGTAAATCCCTGCCCCTTGCTAGTTTAAAATAGCCGGCTTCACCCCATTGAGTGCCCCAGCTATTCTTTACGTGCCAATAGTTCTGACCATTCTGTGAGCCCCAACCGACTAGTGTAACCGCGTGTACAGTCTTCCAGGCAGTGACACCAGTAGTCAAAACTCCACCTCTGGTCAATTCAGACATTTATTTAAATTAGAATTCAATTGAAGAGAAACTTAGGATTAATATGAAATCCGAACCTGTAATGAGCGAAATCATCGCCGGCCGCGTCAAACATGAGGGCCAGCGGACCGTTGTTCATAAGAGCGGTCATTATCTGATCATCAGCTGCACCGCTCCTGGAACCGGCAGCTTTACCAAGGGTATGATAGCCAGAGATCCTAGCATGGAAGTTCCTGTCCAGGTTCCTGCACTGCTGCTTGGCTTTGCCTGTGTATGGGTATTGCGAGCTATACTCCACTCCGTGTTGTTGTACATATGCGAGGGCTTTATCGATATAAAGTCCACCACAAGTGTTGAGCAGACAGTCCACTAATTGCTGTTCAGAAAGAATTACATTTTGATTGTGTTTTATAGCATAAGCCGACTCTATTGAGGCCAATGAAGCGAAAGCCCAGCACCTGATCAATGGGTAAATCAAGAGCTCAATTAATTAAAAAATAAAAATCATTACAAAAACATTTTGCTTACGATCCGCACTGGCCCTGGAACTTGATCGGGGTAACTTTACCCTTTGCATGCCAATCAAAACTTGCAGGTAGATTAGCGTAAAGAGAAGTGTCCTGGTCAGGCTCAGCAGCAATTACACTGATATTCATGTGTAAAGGACTCGGCATTGAAAATGTTTGCGCGTATTCTTCTCGTGTCTGTCAGTCATATGAAACATAAAATACAGAATTAGAAGAATTTTCAATCAATTTCTTTATAGGATATAACTAACCAAATCAGCGAATAGACTAATGCCAGCTTGGTGAGTTTCATCTCCTTTCTTATACAATTCATTGTGTTTCTCAATGAACTGCAAAGTCTTCAGGAAATTGAATTTTCTTCGCTCTTCTTCTGCTTCCGACTCGTACTTCCTGTCGAAGTCTAACTATAAGAATGCAAACAAAGAATAATTAGAAATATTTTCTTAATTATATAAATATTTAATATTTACTTTGAATTTATTAAATTGATGAGAGAACGTTTTAAAGCCAATATCTATAGCATAATCGGTGACACTTTTGTTCTTATATTTTAAGACAAAATCATCAAAACTATTGATTTCTGCTAAAGAAAACCCAAATAAAGCGAAAATAATTAATAATTTCATTATTTCTTTTATTAGGATTATTGGCTTCAAATCCGTTCACTACTAAAGTTTTGGTCCAATCGATTGGCTTTTATTCAAAACAATTGACGATAAGGTCATTTTTGCAACGATTATAACATTTGTTATTCTTAAGGATTGATAAGAATTGAAAAAATATATCAAATACTCGTTTAAACTGAAAGCGGATCTTATATTAAAATAGATGTACCCACTCATATACCGACATTGTTTGTACCCCTTCTCTGATCACGTAAATCAAACTATTGCTAAATTCTTCTCTTTTCTTAATTATTGTATAATATTTGTGAATAAAACAAACATTTCAGACAAATCCGTTTGATTTGACTGAACTTTAATTCTTGAACACAAACTCAGATAATACGGGTTTGGCTTAGATTTACGTAAATGACAAAAGAGATGACGATATTTGGAAAATCATAAGACAAACAGAAAATACAGCTTTTGTCACAAATGTGGTCACAGTTTTTGTTCTCAACATTCTTAGTTAGGGATGGCCAATGGGGGGGAGTATAGCCAAAATACCCCCCTAGGTTTGAAAATTGGCAAAATACCCCCCCTAGGGTTTTGAACAGAACCTATGTTTTTTAGCTTAAAAATACCCCCCCTCGAGTTTTTGCTCGCGACCTATACCGAAAATGGCGCCGTTTAGTAAAAATGGCGGATTTTTACCGAATTTCGGCTAAATTTAGCTTAAATTCAACTAAATTAAGCTTAATTTAAGTGAATTAATGCTAAATTGTGCTAAATTTAGCTAAATTTTAAGCCGAAATTGGTCAAAATCGGCCATTTTCGACTTTAAACGCCATTTTTCGGCCATTGTGGTGGCCATCTTGTTTTTCAAAATACCCTCCCCTATACGCCCCAAGGGTTTTGAGCCGAAAATCCGCCATTTTACCCTCCCCTAAACCCCCTAGCTTCGCTGACACTGGCCATCCCTACTTTTATGAGTACAGCTAATGCTTGTAAATACTATAATAATGAATACCAATTCACCCAATTATCTTCTAATGGTCAAAATTATCACCATTAGATCCAATTATCAATGTATACTAGCTGGTAATAACGTTCGTGCTTGTTTTAATTATTCTCAGAATTTATCAATTTTTTGAATTTTGATTCTATTGATACAAAAGAATCGCTAAATTTCGGTAAATATAAAAATATATTAAATATTGATATTATATAAGACTAGAGGTGGAGGTGAACCAGATGTGAGTGCAGTGCCTGATAGATGAAAATGATTGAAATCGATGTTAAGTTTCATAAAAGAATATTTTTATTGAATTATCACTTTTAATGTAATTTGTTATCAACTGTATTCAAAAACTTTTATTATTCCAAGCAATTCATAGAACTATTGAATAAAGCTTTTACCGTAGCTTTAAAAACCTACCTTCACTTTAGCAAGGTAGGTACGATAAAAGTTTTATTCAAGAGTTCATAGAGCTTGATCAGATGGGACTGTACTGTAAAAGGATTTCGAACTTAAGTTCTTTAAATCTTGAAGAAAATGTTCCAAGATTACAGTATATACAGTAGGTGTGAGCTTGCACCAACTTATTGTATTGAAAAGAAATCTATTTTTTTCAAAGTTTGCAATAAAATTAATTACTTTATTATTGATTGTCACAAATCCTATTAAAATCTGTGTTATATTCATAAAGAAAATTATTAAAACCTAAGCTATAATACATTTTGTATATAAATCAAACGAAAACAGCTTTTGTTAACTTTATTATTAGTAATTTCAGAGCCCAATGAATATTAAATCGTTTTCTATTGAGTTAATCAAAAGGAAACGCTTTTGTGAAAGGAAACGATTTATGTTTTAATCCAAAAAAATCTTTTATAAGAATATTTGCACAAATATATTGTCAGTCAAACAGAGCATTGCTTTCAGAATAAACCAATCGATCAAAACATTATAGAAATAAAGTTAATTTACACGTGTGTTGAGGTTAGCTCTGCTTAATTTTAAGCACATTTTTAATTAACTCAGCCGTAGAATCAAATAATTAACTTATTGTTAGATTCACCTGGCTATCTAGACATAAGACCCAGCTAATAATCCACCCGAAAACCCCATCCAAGCTTTGCAATCCCTTGTAAAGAAATATGATGGCATTCAAAATATAGCCCAGACTCAATCAGACCTATTCACACCCCTACCTATGTTTGGTTCAGGAAATTAACTTCTCTTCTCTGACGTACTTTAGAATAGATATCAATCATAAAAATGATTAATTATATGATTAAGACTACTATTCATATAATTTTCATTAAACTGATTAAGAATTTCTCTTTTTTTTAAATAAATTCATTTTTGCTAAATATAGAAACGAATTATTATTCCATATTTATTCTGTGCACTAATTATTATGAAAGCATTGCTTTTGATAACTCAATTGATATAATTTATGCGAATCTACTTCATTGTCGATACACTTTCGCCAATTTTATATAAAACCTAAATATTGCTGAATTTGTGAATTTCCATATCTGTTATCTGAGAGCAATTTTTTCTCAGCTATTGATAATTCATATTTTTATTCACAAAAAATCTATTTTATGTAAATTATAGGCTAATATAACTTGAAAATAATATACTTTACTTGTTATAGTGGTATATCATAATCATATAGCAAGATTAGGGATGGCCAAGGGCTTAGCCAGATAATTCCCCCTAGGTTTTAAAAATGGATAAAGTATCCTACCCTAGGTTTTGGACAGGAACCATACCCCCACCCACACCCCCAGGAATTTGCCCCGATATAGGAGAAAACTGGTGGTCAAGCCTCCATTTTTGTCCAATTTTCACCGAAATCGACCGAATTTCGGCATCAATTCTATTAAATTGACAACAATCAAGGTTAAATTAAGCCTAATCTAACTATAGCTTAATTTGGGTCAAAAGGCCTATTTCCGGTCAAAATCCGGTTATTAAGCAACATTTCGGCCTATTTCCTGTCCACCATTTTAGCTCCCCGTATACCCCTAGGTTTGCTGAGCTTGATCATCCCTAAGCAAGATGTAATGCATTCTCAAATTTACTCTTGATATGGTTCACCATTTTATCTAAATTAAGATTTGAATGAAGTATAGAGTAATATAGAGCTACTCTTCGTTCTGCCGGTTCATATTGAGCTATAGATCTAAAAGAAAGTATCTTTCTGTCTATTTGAACCATTGATCAATAAAGGACCAGTACCTTTCACAGTATATTTTTTAATCTTTATTATTTGAGGTATATTTTTAGTTTTCAAACGCATTTTCCTTAAATCTCTGATTTCTTCAAATCAGTTGTGATTATAATGCAATACAATGTATAGTAATGTAGTGTAGAGTACATTACATTATACTGTATTAAAGCTCAATCAAAGACAACTGCTTTGCATTTGATGTAAAAATTTTCTGATGAGAGCGAAGAGCACTCAGAGCTGGAGCACTAGGAGATTGTTAGAGCAATGGGACTCCTAATGGAACAATGCATTACTCGTAACATAACATATGTTTATATTCTTATGCTTTCCTTCGACAGACAATACCTTTGGGGAACTGAGACCCTATGAAGACGAGACCAGAGCCGCATTGGCAGAGATGAACAAACTGTTTCGACATTTATTTCCTCTGGTGCCGGATAAAGCACATTATATATGGAAAGCTAGTCATCTCGGAGGTTCCCTCACATTAGATCAACCCCGACACCCCAACACATATATAGAAGAACATAATGAAAATCCTCCAACAATTACACGCCATTTCCCGACCCCTCAAAGTGAATCCAAAGCTAACCTCATTAGAGATCAATTCGAAGAAGAAGTTCCGATGAGTGCGCCCACACACCAAACACCAGTATTACCTCCGATTCGGGCGAATAACTTCAACAAATATATGAGTTCTGGACGAAGAATGCAAACGACACCACTGGGGAAGAGGGGTCCGGAATGTATGAGGAAATGTATAGCGCAAGGAGTTCTGCATCCGGTGCAATGTCACTCTCTCTGCTAATTTGGTTTGTTTTGCTGACAATAACTCTTTTCTCATACAAACCCTGTGAGTCTGTCTGTCTGTGTGCACATAGAGTACAATCAATACTCCATTCATAAACTTTTTCATTAAGTCTAACGAAACGATTATCTAATTTAAGGTTGAAGTCAAATGACGTCACCGATTGTCCAAAGACTACAACTCTAACTAATTGTTATACAGATTGCAAAACTCCTTCGCATCTAATCTTCAATACATTACAACCGATTTAATGGAAACTATGGTTCTATTCCTTCTCTACATTAAAGTTGAATAACTTCTCAGTTTAAGTGAAAACCGGATAAAATATAAGTCATTAATCGCAATAAATACTCGTCTAATCACTACTAAAAGTCGCTTAATTTGGTTTCGATGTCAAAACCCAAACCCTATTTACTATTTGTTTGATATTTTCTTTTAATGTCAGTGACGGACATATTGTTGTAGACATTGTTTTACTGCCAGTACTACTAATAAACTTCTGGTTCTGTTCTTATTGTCCTCTTTGTCGCACTTTTTGTCAATTCGTAAATCTTTTTCAAAGAAAAAAAAAACAAAAAAATCTATAAAAAAAAACTTTAATTCTTTCGATTACAACAAAAATATCATTATTT
Organism: Eueremaeus valkanovi; assembly: GCA_034693305.1. Classification (NCBI taxonomy): domain Eukaryota; kingdom Metazoa; phylum Arthropoda; class Arachnida; order Sarcoptiformes; family Eremaeidae; genus Eueremaeus; species Eueremaeus valkanovi. Next base: position 7,078 of record JAQIWA010001963.1, read on the forward strand.
GAATGTAGTTTTACTTTATTTGTTATAACTATAGAATACATCAAAAACTATTTAAAATCATTATTAGAAAACTTATATCAAATATTCTACTAATTAGTCCAAAATTTTTTCATTAGTAATATTTAAAATAAAAAGTTGTGAAAAGAATGTTATAAATCGATTCGACATTATTATAAAAAGTTTCATAAAATTATGTTTCTTGTAATTATGTTATAAACTATAGTTGCCGTTATTGAGCACTATTTCATAATAAAATTCTTGTTCAGAAATGTTCTCTTTTTCCAGCATTTTATTCAAAACACTTTTGTGTCAATCAAATGAATTCATTTCTTTTAAAAAATTCTTTATTCAGATTATATTATTTCTCATATGTCTGGTAATAATATTCTGTAGCCTATCATAAGCTGTGTAGTACTCCAATCGAAGAAGAAGAATGTGTTTCCGATGGCATTCAGTTGTACTGTATATTAGCAACAGTTAAGAATTGATAGCTTAACCGCTGATTCAGAGAATTGAATTGCTATAGAAATAAATATTAATTATCCCGAAGAGTCAACGAGTCATAAGTTGAGAAAATGTAAGGTATAATGACTGATAATGAGAGGCTCTGTACTGTACTGTACTGTACTGTAGGCCAGGTGGTCTTATCGATGCAAAACTAATATAGAATTACATATCGATAATAAGAGACAAAGGAATCATTGCCCTCACAAATGAGATATTTGAACCAAGCTATTTAAATGTGGTGGGAGGGAGAGGGAGAGAGAGAGAGAGAGAGAGAGAGAGAGATTTCATAACTGAGATCATGATTTATTTGAATATTCTGTTCATTTTTGCAAAATTAAGTAAAATATGAAAACATATATTTTGGACCGAATTATACATTAGAACAGTAATGTTAAAATGGCCAAATTTATGGCCACTCTTAACACAATAAATGTCATACATAGACTCACTGCGAAAGTTGTGATTAAAAGTATATAACATAACACCGAGGAGTGAGTCAAAAGGAAAGGGCTCTCTTTTAGTAGATTAGAGCTCAATAAAAAATAAGCCAAATTGGTACTGAGCACGTTGAAATGACTTGTGAGTGATATCATGCTATTTCTAACTGATCTCATATATGAAATGCATACAATTTTAGTCGATTTCTTATACCCTTAACAACACTGCATTAGAGTAGAGAGTATTGCCGAAGGATTTATTCATTCGAAGGGAAGTCAAATAAGCATTTATTGTACTGTTGTTACGAATGACGCGAATCGATAAAACATTGTTCATTCTATCCATTGATTTCAGGTATCAATAGGTTTGGCTTTGGCCCAGATTTATGATAACAATTATCAATACAGCAATGGATATGACAAAGAAATTCAATAGTAATGCATCAAAGATGCGAACAACTGAAGTCATGTTAACAATACTATTGATTATTTTGCCTGTAATATTGGTCCTGCTTACTTTTTGAACACTTATGCATCACAATTCATCACTAATGAGCAGATTTCAGTCAATCATTCAGATTGTGTAAATTTTTGTCACAAAGAAATTGATGCTAAATTGAATCTTGATTCTTTAGAGAATTCATAACTGAAGTTCACGCAAAAGTGTCTTTGAGCACAATTTCTTACGGAAAGGTTAAATCTTATGAAAATTCAGAGCAATTTTTCTAATTGTAAGAATTCAGCAAGATGAATGCACCTGAGCGAATTATTTGTCTATCTCTGGAGAAATATGTTGTTATTCAGTGGCAAATGCAGTCATTCATTCAGAAAGACTAACGAATTCTAGATTTACGGAAAGTCTATAATAATATCAATTGTATGTATGTATTCATATGTTTTTATTCGTATTTTTCTCAATTTTTTTCATCGAAACAATTCTTCTTATTTTAATTTGATTTAAATGTATTCAATATTTTATTAGGAGTTTATTCAATGTTATGCAAGAAAAGCAAAAATAAATAATAAATTTTAGTTTTGAAGTTAATTCGAAGAAAAATGATAATAAATTTGAAAATTCAATTGAAAAAATAGATCGATAATCGATTTACACAACAAAATCAATTTAAAAGTTTTGTTTTCTTTTTCTGCCGGAGTTTTATTTGAATCCCTTGAGTCAATAGATTTGTTTTCTTTTAAAACTTTTATTTTTGTCGAAAAACGTCAGAAAAAAATGTGTATTGACTTGAATTCGAGAAATACTTTATTATTGAAATTGAATTCTTATTTATTCTTAACAAACAATTTGTTTAATAATTTCATAAAATTGTTTTGTATTCAATCAATTCAATTATGAGAAAAGTTTTTCACATTTTTAGAATTATTCCCAATGTATTGAACATCCGATAGATTTATATAAGAATTTTATTCTTACTATAGATTTAGATTATATTGAATATTACACTTGATATCAGTGAATAGTAGTGTAGAATGTCTGTCCCTTTGAACTTCACACAAATACTTAAACAGTGGAGGGTTATTTGGCATAACCACCTTGCATAAATGACCATATTTAGAATGGTATTTCATTCAAAACTTGTTAAAAGTTAATAATAGAATTAAATGAATGATATTTTGCTTCAAAATAACTAAATTTGTTGAATGAATTTCCAAAAATAATTTTGAGCTTCAAATGCATAAAAATTTTCATTTCAACAACAATAGCATTGTTTCGTTTGCTTTTGTTTTATAACTCATTCACTTAATTCTTTCAATTGTTTGAAAAATAATTTCTACCAAGATGATTTGATTCTTTATTCTTCAAAAATTTTATGAATTTTTAGTTCATTCCATACGTACAGAAGTGAAAACAAATGCATCCTTAGACGATATGAAGCAAATTCTGGTCATTTGAAGTCTAGGTTATGACGAAAATGTTTTTCTACTTTCATTAGAGGACTAAAGAGTCAGTACTTTCTAGAGTAGACTCTATAGAGTACTACATATTCTATACGTTTGATAAGAATTTTTATGTAAAAAAAAGAGAAAAAATATATATTTGATTGAAAAGTATATCAATTATGAATTCATGAAAGACTGAGAATTGTTTGGTTTCATAAGATATATCATAAGAAATATAAATAATTGAAATAAATAGAAGCGAATAAACGGTTAGTTATTTGTATGAAAGGCTTATTGGGAGCGAAATGATCACTAATTAGTTCAATTTGGAAGACGTTGTCATAGATGCGGCTCAACTGAACGGTTTCAGATCAAACCAGTCGTATCACCCATTATAATGATCGCTCACTACTGTAATTGTACCGCATTTTAGTGCCGGTGCTCTTATCAAACATATTCTGAGCACAGAATTTGTCGATAAAATAAATGAATGGAAAGAAATAAATAGAAAGCAAACAAATAATAGAAAGGATTGAAGAATTGACTCCATTCTCATCAATATATTCATCATTTCATAGTTCGGAGTATTTTCTCTCAGTATTAGACTATTTTGGTGTTCGAGTCATCACTTAATAGGCCCGAAGACAATATGTTGAGTCAGTCCATTACCTGTGTATACATACTGTGCATTACCTGTACTTCAATTAATTGTTGCCAAATGTTTGACAAAATATAATTAATAATTAAAAAGATTATTAAATAAATTAAAATAAATTAAATTTTATTCAAAAATATTTAAATAATTGAACGAAAAATGCAATAAATAATTGAATGAATGAAAAGATAAAATTAAAGTATATTTTGTGTATAAATGAGTATAAATTAACTTATAATTCAATAGAAAGAGGCGACAAAAGTGATGCTCAGTTGCTCCGAGTCCGGGATGTGAGCGGGCAGTGAACGGGGTCTATAGAACTGCCAATTGTAGTAAAGCGTGTCCTTCGGTCTCAAGACCACCGAAAACGTGGAGCAGTTGAGGGCACACATGGCTGACGGCTCCAGAACTATAAGCCTATAACCCGAGGCCTGAGTGAGCCATACGTTCGCGAACTCAGTCTTCGGCAGATAGTAGTGACCCGAATGCGGGCCATCCATAAAGATGTAGCGCTGAAGAGCCACTTCGCTGGTGTTGGGCACGAAAGGGGGCCGAACGAAGAGCTTGCGTATGACCCGAATGGCATCGACTCTATTCAGTTTCCACTCGATATGAATGTCTTGTTTCCAATGAAACACATTTTCATTGCTTTTATTGTTTGTTTTGATCGATTCGGTCAACAAAAGCATTAAATCTTTTAAACTATTGATGACTTCTGGGCCACAATTGGAGACCAGTTTAGCCGTTCCGAACTCAAGAGACTCCCGATTCCTCTCATATGTGTTGACCAATGTTTCGGCAGTTATGGTAGAATTGATCACATCTTTGAAGACAAATGGCTTCTCATTATTGACGTACTGTTTGGCCAAATCGAGAACTGAACTCAAATCCGGGGCCTTATTGAGCCGATCGCATGGCCAGCACTCCAGGCCTACCGATCCGTACAACGGGTTCTCAATAATGCATTCCTCGACATCCCATCCAATCATGTGTTGGTTGTATCGGATCAGTGGTAATGTCCAAAGTCTTAATTGTCTCATCACTGGGTATATGAGTTGCTGACTGTTCCGCAGTATAAGCCGTTGTGTCGGACAGTGTGTCGACAGAAATGTTATGATTAGTAGACATATAATCAATACTTTCAATAAAGTCAAACATATTTTCAATAATTTACACAAAATATTCAATAAATAATTAAAAACTTTTAAACAATTCTGAGATTTGTCTGAATTTGTTGCAAAACTTTTGGTTTTGCTATTATTTTCGTCAAATATTTCATCAATCAATTGATTCAACTCTTCTTCACTCAAATTAAATCTCTTTAGCATTGAATGAAATGAATTCAAATCGTTTTGAATACACTTTAAATCCATATTAAATGCCATTGTCTTAAGTTTCCGGTCTTTTGCCACAACTTTTGGCATTCAATTAAAACTCAGTTCATTTGGACACACATTGCGTCCAACGTATGCATTCATAGTAAGAGGTGGGGAAAGGGTGGGCACAGGGATCCAGATTCAGGAAGAACTGAAAATCATTATCAATAATAACTGTTGTTATTCTCAAGACTTATAAATAAATTGGAGAAATGACATATCAATACAGATCACATATAGATTGGGTTGTTTTTACCAAACATATGATTAAAATATTGTAATAATTGAATTGAATATTAAGTTAAATTAATATAAAATAAATGTTTGAATGGAAACGATTGCCATCTCTTGGTCTGCAATGCATTGGTTTAGTAAACAATGATTTTGGTTGAGCTCACAGTCAGACTCACTCCGAGACAGACAGACGTAATCTAATGACAGCTGATGTGCTCTAACAGTGCTATTGTACAGAAAGCGATGCTTTCATGCATTTAAACAAATAATAAAAACAATACTTAAAGCAAAACACAAACACTTTTGTATGAATACTGTACTACCGATTGGTCTCATATTTATATTTATTTAATTTCATATTTAAATCATTTATTTATTTATTTTTAATTCAATTATATTAATACTGTTTTCAATACTGTAATCAATATATTCTTATTTAAACTTCAATTCAATTCAATTGAATTGAATTCAAACCCAAACGAGTGAATCCAAGCATATCTCAGATTCGGCCGATTGTAGCCATACCTCAGTCATCCTCAGCCATACATCAGCTGCTGATCCACTTCTTCTGCCTCTTCTCTGGCCATCGATTTGATGCAGAATTCGTCGATTATTTTCAAACAATTTATTAAAAATGACAACAATTTGAATGTAAATCAAATCAATTATTCGTTTAATTTATGAATAATTTTAATTCAATTCAATTGTCTTTCGATTGTCTGTCAGTCCGTAACCAATGATCTGTTGGATGAGTTGCTCGAAGAGGTGCTGATCGGCATCTACTTCGAGGTGCACAGGGCGGCCAAGGCTACCAAATGCCTCTTCGTCGACGAATCACCTCTGGATGAGTCAGTAGTCATACCATTCCTTCCTTTCCTTCTTTCCGTTTATTCCTCATTCAATACAAACACAAAATTCTTAACTCTTTTACAAAATTATCTCAAATACTGATTAATCGGAAGAAATGTTTAGAATATTTGCAATAATTATTGTATTGTTTTTTGTCTCTCCTTTAGGAACAATAAATACGGTATGAATTGAATTGAAGGCACAGTTAGTTTTCATTATAATTATTGACTTTATTTTATTTTATTTTATGATTACTTCGAATACGAATCGTATGATTGCTGTACTGACTGTCCAACTGACTACTGGCCTAACAATAGCCATAATAGACAAGAAAGGACTGGACATCTTCGGGCACGTGCCCATCAAGAAGCAGCACGAGTGCCTTTGTCCCAATTGTCAGCGAAATTTGGCCGCTTCTCGGTTCGCACCCCATCTGGAGAAGTGTATGGGAATGGGTCGCAACAGTTCCCGCATCGCCAGCAAAAGAATAGCCAACACTTCCATCAAAAATAACGACTCGTCGGACGTCGACGAGTACGACAACAATGCGGACACCGATTGGAGTCTGTATTGCACTGACAAGAAGTCCCGAAGAAAGAGAATCAAGAACTCTAACGGCACTAGTATTGGGAACGGGAATAGTGTTAACAAAAAGGGCAATAATTCCAAAAACAACAAATCGGGTCTAAACGCAAAATGAGTTCGGATTATATTTATTATCGAAATGTAATTAACTTTTAATTAATTGAATCAATGAATCAATTGTTTGTATAAATCGGATAATAATTAAAATTAATTATAATTTAAATCAATTATCGATTGAATCAAATGAAGTCTGCATTCAAGTCAGACGTATAGAACCCAATGTTTAAGTGCAAGTGACCAGTGAGTCATCCTTTCATAAGGACATAATCCGGTCTTTTATCAAAATGACCGTCAGTTTAGTTGAAAATAAGTTTGTTTTATATATGATATGAATGACTGATATTTTGAAATATAATATCAGAGTTGCATACTTTGGATGCATATTATTATTAGGGATGGCCAGGGTATAGGGGAGATGGAATGCCCGACAGGAAATGAGAGGTATAGCCATAATAGCGATAATGAGTTTTTGAGCTATTAATATCAGGTCATTCAATAAAAAATAATTAAGGCATATTTGAAATATCTCTTGAACCAAAAGAGCTAGGTTAAATCAGTAAATTGCAAAATAAAGTTCCATTCATTTGTGACCTAATATGAACTAGATGAAATTATCAAATCAAATCTTCGTAGAAAATTCGTTAACTTTGCGGAGGTCTAGGTCAGATTGAGCGCCCTGATAGTTGGACCTGGTTTAATGAGTGGATATGGAAGAGGGATAATAGATGTCTATCATAGATAAAAATCATTTAAATCCAATTGATAATAAAAGTTTGGCAGAAATACACAAGCCATGGATAAGCTATGGATAAGCCTGCAATTCAAGAATATTAAAAATTCAATATTGAATTACTCTAGGACTAGTTGAGTTAGAAAAATTTTAATTTCACATTCAAAGTCATCGGAGAGTATTCTGACAATTTTGGAAATATCATTCATAAATTACGTCATCGAATTTTCATAGACATTTTTGCCGTAATTTATGTATGTTATTTTCAGAATTGTCAGAATACTCTCCGATGACTTTGAATGTGAAATCAAAATTTCTCTAGCTCAACTAGTCCAAGAGTAATTCTATATTGAATTTTTAATATTCTTGAATTGCAGGCTTATCCATGGCTTATGTATTTATGCCAAACATTTATTATCAATTGGATTTAAATGATTTTTATCTATAATAGACATCTATTATCCCTCTTCCATATCCACTCCTTAAACCAGGTCCAACTATCAGGGCGCTCAATCTGACCTAGACCTCCGCAAAGTTAACGAATTTTTTACGAAGATTTGATTTGATAATAACATCTAGTTCATATTAGGTCACAAATGAATGGAACTTTATTTTGCAATTTACAGATTTAACCTAGCTCTTTTGGTTCAAGAGATATTTCAAAAATGCCTTAATTATTTTTTATTGAATGACCTGATATAATCATTGCCTTAAGACGACCATGTTCGATTCGCCACAATACACCCATCCAAAGAAAGGCCTTTCACGCTCAAACGAAGCTGGAGCCTAAACCAGACAAGATAATTCTATGAAAATTTCTATTTTTGTAAAGCACCAAACCAAGAAATTTTTCACCGCGGCAAGTTTTTACTGGCGCCGCA